>VZQC01007495.1:5691004-5732262 GCA_009823505.1 Rhizomys pruinosus
CAGCAAGGAACGGGAGAGGGCATTGCAATTGAAACGTTTTGCAACCAAGACGGGCAGAGGCAGCAGCACCCAGAAGGGCGTGGGGAGGGGTCCCTGCTTAATGCTTTGTCTGATGTATCACTGGTGAAGGTCTTCTCCCACTCTGTGTGTTTTTCTCTTCACTTCCTTGATTGTTTCTTTAGCTGTACAAAAGCTTTCGAGTTTGATGAGGTCACACTTGTCAGCTGTTGTCCTTATTTCCTGTGCAGCTGCTGTTTGATTTAGAAAGTCTTTTCCTACACCTATGTCTTGCAGGTTGTTGCTGACTTTTTCTTCTATCACTTTCAAGATTTCAGGTTTTAGGTTGAGATCTTTGATCCACTTGGCAATTATTTTTGTACAGGGCGAGAGGTAGCAGTTTACTTTTTTTCTGCAAATGGTGATCCAGTTTTGCCAACACCATTTGCTGAAGATGCTTTCTTTCCTTTATTGAGCTTTTTTGGCCACTTTGTCAAATATGAGGTGGCTGAAGTTATATGAGCTCAAGTTTGGATCTTCAATTCATCTTATGAATGCTAAAATCTATAAATCGCCAAAGAGCTTCTGTTGTTAAATAAACATCAAGAGGTTATTAAATACAAAATTAAAAAAAAAAATGTATGAAGTCCAGCATGGTGGCACACATATTTAACCCCAGAACTGGGAGGCAGAGATAAGACATTTGTGTGAGATAGAGGCCAGTCTGATCTACATAGTAAATTCAGGCCATCTGGGAATAGAGGGAAACCCTGCTTCAGAAACCCAACAACAACAAATAAAATAATGTATGCTGAAAACCCATTAATATGTCAGAATTTCAAATAACTATACACATGATTCTTTATAACTAAAATAGATTTTGTCCTTTTAAAAATAGCATAGTATAGGGGCTGGAGAGATGGCCTAGCGGTTAAGAGCGCTGACCGCTCTTACAGAGGACCCGGGTTCGATCCCCAGCACCCACATGGCGGCTGAGAACCGTCTGAAACTCCAATTCCAGGAGAACTCCAGTTCCAGGGGAATCCGAGACCCTCTTCTGACCTCCGCGGCATTGCACGACACCGGTGCACAAACTTGCATGCAGACAGTACATTCATACACATATGGAAATAAAATTAATAAAAAAAAATAGCATAGTATGGAGAAATAAATTACATCTCTAGTGAACTCAGTTATTCTGCAATATTTTATTGTGTGGGTCATTTATTTGCTACCGAATATAAAACAGTACTTAAAGTTCTGTTCTGCTCAAAGTAATATGCTAAGGTATGCTTATTACAGATTTTAAGTGCTTGCCTGCAGTCTACATTTCAATTAAATAAAGCCTCACTTATAAGAAGTGAAGCCATTTCATTATTTGACAATGAGTACTATGTAGGCAGGTGTACAAGGAGTCTCTCTGACAGACTGTGCAAACTCTTTTGATCCAGAGCCTCCCATGGGGCCTCAAGTTGGAGTTACTATGGCTGGACTTCTACTTACCTTGGACTTTGGATTAATTTTAATTATTTATTTATTTTTTATTCACTTAATGCTTTGTGTGAATATGTGTAAGTGCACGTGTGTTGTGCAATACCCATGGAGGTCACTCAGGCAGGTAATTTTGGGGGTGGACTGTCTCATTTCTAATACTTCAATTGAGATATTTTCCTCCCTGGAAGCCAGCATGTGTTATTTTCATGTTATGAGTGTGGCATGAGGCTAGGGGGACTGTGAATGCTATTTCTGACACATAAGTGGGTATTACTGTTGTATAGACAGTCGTTTTATTCCTAAGTCACTTTTCTCATCCACATTCTAAACCATTATGTGTCATGTGCCTATTCAAAAAAATATGTTTTCAACCTTAAATCTTACTTCAAAGTCTATGCATTTATAAGAAACAAAATTGTAATTTTTCTGTAACTGGAGCAAAGGAATGAACAAATTCTTATAGAATTATAAATGTTCATCTCGGTGCGTTCACTGAGTCATCATCCTAGCTATTGTTATCCATGCATGTGCATTGTGTGTGAGAACTAGACATGTATACTGCTATAAATATAGGTGTTTTATGTTTATGTTGAGATGTCTATATGAAAGAGACAGGAAAATCTACAGCTTTTTTAGGTGCTCCCTAGCTAAGAACTAAGAGGGTTTGTAAGTAGGGTGCATAATCTGTAGCATTTTAGGGGACAGATCCATATATTCCACTTAAGCAAAACTACCGAGCAATGCTCATTTACTTTTTTTTTTAATTTTTTTATTAATTTTATTTATTTCTGTATGTGTATGAATGTACTGTCTGAATGCAAGTCTGTGCACCCGTGTCGTGCAACGCCGCGGAGGTCAGAAGAGGGTGTCGGATTCCCCTGGAACTGGAGTTCTCCTGGAATTGGAGTTTCAGACGGTTCTCGGCCGCCATGTGGGTGCTGGGGATCGAACCCGGGTCCTCTGCAAGAGCGGTCGAAGTATACTTTGTAGTCTTACAATAATGAGAAAAGGACCATATTTTCACTATAAAGTTTAGGGTTAATAGACAAACTACCAAAAACAAATTGCTGGTATACAGGGAAAATTCATTGAACTATAGGATCTTGAGACCAGTAGCATGAGTTAACAAAAAGTACTAACTCACTTTGTACTACCAAAGAACCATTTTGAAAATTCAGGTAATTTGACAAGGAAAAAAAATGTTCATTCTCAGTTGTTTTTTATTTCTTTTCATAGTGCATCACTGCATGAAATGTCTGCCACAAATAAAAAAAAAAAAAAGGATTCTCAGAGGAACATTTCAACAAGCCTAAATGAGTTGGATGTAAGATAGACTATTTAATTTGATTGGACACATTAGTAGAAAATAAACAAGTACTTCTTCCCTAAATTGCCCTGTGAATTTTCCAGGTTGAATTGGTAAATATTTGCTATGTGTTCATAAGTGTTGTCCTCTGGGAAATAGATTGAGTTCCCATTTCAGCAGCATTAGCCAAAGTCAGGTAGCACGGTACCTTCCAGAGTGAATATATACAGAGAATTTTCACATATCCTTATAAGTTTAGCAAGGGGTCAATGATGAGAGTCTTCAAGATATTAGGATTCCTGTGTACCACAAGTAAATGGAATTATAGTAATGAAATTTTGTGCAGAACAAAAATAGTTCAAGGCAACTTAGACAACTCAAATCTCCTGCAAGGTACTATAATTCCAAGCTTTACCTCATCTTCTGTGTTGCACTGGAGATTTATGAAGATTAGAAATGCTTAATTTACCAGTATTTAGCATGAAATTTGTCATTGGTAGGTTTGGGATAGATATGTCCAGCCTCACTCCTAGGTCCATGCTGTGGTAGCTTGCTCTTATCATAACTGACTGACCTTTGAGGGATATTGCAACCAGAGTACACAGGCACTGCCAAAGGAGTTATAATTGTAAGCCAAATGTTAGCAGAGTTTTACACTTCATTTTACCATTTCAATAAGAAATTCTTCACTTTAAATTGGCAATTCCAAATTTCACATCAAGTTAGAAACTGAAAGAGTAAATTTTTTTTTCCAGTAAAATTTAGGATTCTGAAAGAATGGAGAAGAATACTTCAAATATATTTGAGGCTCAGTTCCTTCTATACTGCAGTGCACATTTCTGCATTTTCATAGGTGATGTTTATTCCCCTCAGCTCTGAGCATCAGCATTTAATTCTCCTTCCTCTAACCATACTTTTATACACATAAGACATCAACAGTTCATTCTGTGAATTTTGCTGCCTTCTCTAATCCACAGGGAAGGAAAATGGCATTTAATATACAAGCCACAAGATTACAAATAAGTACATAAGACAGCAGCAAGTCCTCAAAATTGCTGCTAATGGTGCTACTAAGTGCTTCAAAATCTCAGGAAGCCTTATCAAATGGGAAGATTAACTAGAAAGCTTTAATGCAACTTTTAAACCCCTTGGCTGACTATGATTAGTTTTCTTAAATATATAAAATGACATCACAAATCTTGTAAATTTTAATAATGAGCTGATATAAGAAACAGTATAAAGAGATTTCTGCTACCTGGTAATGAACATTCTATTTAGAACTTACTTTTCTCACAAATATATAAAAAGCATCATATGGAAAATTTAAATTTCTTTCCTTAAAAGCACAAATGCCATGAGATGAGAAAAATGAATTACTAGGAAAAAAACTAAAAGGAAATTGTGGATACCAAGTGGAAATAATTGTAGAAACATAGTTTTATGGATGACAATTGTTGATCCTAGAAATCCTGAACTTCTGTCTAGAAAGCCTCAAGAACCAAAACTAAGACTCATATTGATGCTGGTAAAAGTGAGCCTAATAAGGGTAACTGAACACAGTAAGCTGGAACCCCAAAGAGCTAAACCATCATGATGTGGTATTAGAAATTCACAGTCATTATGCAACCTTAAGCTTTGGTTTGGATTTAAGTGTCTCAAATTAGTATACCCTGCACTATCACACAATTAAAACAGAAACTTTCTAAAAAGTTTTCTTGGATACTTGATGAATAAGATTCTCACATAGGCTGACCTGACATGATACAATTCAATCAGTTCATGAGGGCAGTGTGGGTGAGAATATGCAAAATCTACCACTTGTTGATTGTTGACCTTAATGCCTGAGCAATTCTTGCCCAATATAAAAAGTCCTTAACTACACCTATATATTGTAAATTACTGGCCATGTTTTCTTCTATTAGTTTCAGGGTTTCAGATATCATGTCAAGGTCTTTGATCCATTTGAAGTTTTCCTTTAACAGGGTTAAAATAAGAGTCAAGAGATGTTTCCAAGGAGACAATGGGGGTATGCAACTGTGAAGAGAAGAGGGAAGGATATACAATGAAACATGGGTGTAAAGAGGAAGAAGGAACTTCAGAGAAGGGAGATAATAGTAATCAAATATTATCAAGGGGAAATGGGGGTACTTTAACTGAGGAGGGAGAAGAGAGTTTAGACATAGGGAGAGAGAAAAAAATACAGCTTAGGTGATAAAAATTACAGTGAAATATATTAACTCAAAACCTACCAAAAATACACATATGATTGCATGCATATTTTTGAAGGCTATATAACAATAAGCATAGTGGCAGGCAAGAGAGACCTCCCTTTGAGTTGTTGGTCAGGGTAGTCCAGGAGGCTCTCAAAACAACATAGGATATTGCCACAGTCTTTGATTGCCTCCCAGAATTTGAAGGTAAGACCCTATTGCTGAGGAAAGAATGTATTTTGGAACATAGAACAACAGGAGTCAGAGAAAATACTAATGTATCCCTCAACTCTCACCAGTGAAGCTTCCTCATGAAAGAGATTGTGTGAGCCACACACAAGGTTATGACTGGCCATGTAGTAGAGAATAAAAGACTGAAGAATGGGTGTCCCTGGATAGGATTCGTAAATTAAAATTCACCCATCCATGATTCAGGGAATGTAGAAGAGGGTGTGGAAAGACTGCAAGAGCCAGGGTTGGTGCATGAACATAGGGAGACAGAAGCATTCAGATCTCTGAGAAGATGCTCATATGAAGTTGCAGCAACTGTGCCAACATGCACAATGCTGTCTCAATCAGACAAAAACGCACCATAGAACCAAGGAAATGGGTTGCAGACTCCAATCTTAGCTGAGGAATCGTTCTCAATCTAGACTGCTGGGTGAGGGAAGTTGAGCTTCTTTAGATGGGATGACTGGTCTCCTAATGAATGAACTTGTACCAAGGGACATGTGGGTAAAAAGCTTCACAAAGAGGTCTTAGAATGTATGACAGAAGGCATGGAATCTTGTGTGGGTGAGCCTAAGGGGCGTGCAGATGAGGGAACTGTATGAAATACACAAAAACTCAAAAAAAAAATACACTTAAAAAGTAATAAGCAAATTCAAACAACAGAAGCATATCCACAAGGTGTCATACGCTTTGAATTTAAGACAAAAACATAAAATATTATCCTTCCTGTGTCTAAGGAAGCACAACCTAAACAATAAGACCTGTGGGAAATAATATGATAGAAAGCTTACAATAAAACTGTATCTCAAAAAGAAATGGAAATTGTAATAATCCAAATTAAAGAATTTATTCAAGAAGTTTTAAACCTATGAAAATAAACATATACACATAAATATTCAGAGAGGATTTGTGAGCAGCCAGCACGAATCAACAACATAAAGAGGAAAATACAGTTGTATGTAAGGTATGAAAGACATTTTTAAAAAGTTGAATATATAATGAATCTGAGTCCCAGAAATAAAAAAGGAAATGAGAATGGACTATTTATTATTTGACCATATAATAGCTGGTATTCCATGAATAACGGGATGCCTTTAGCTGCTTATTGAAAAATGTATCCCCAGCTGGATGAATAGGATATTTTATTTATGTATAGATTCATCATAATTAAATTGCAGAAACCAACGGTCACATTTTGAAATGGTAAGAGGAAAATATAGATAGCTTTTCAGTGGAGCAACACTGGAAGCAAAAATGCATTGGTGAATTATTATCTTCAGGGGATTGAAAGAAAGTAGCTAAGAACCTAGAATTTTCTGCCTAGTTAAATCATCATTGACGGATGACAACAAAATATTAGTTTCAAAGAAAACTGAGTTTGCCAGCGGGAAAACAAAATTGGAAATTATGTACAGTGCATTTAAACCAGAAGAAAATGCAAACCCAGAAGGGGGCACAATACACATGCAAGAACATGCACAAATAAGGGAGATATGTAGAACATGCAATGCTGTATATAATGCAAACAAGGTACATGTTGGGATTTCAAGTATAAAATTAAAATATTTCAACATGATTTCAAATAATTAAGGAATAAATAGTTAATGTACATAAAACTTAAGGGTTCAGTCAAGTAGTTTTAAGGACTAGGAAAGAATACATCCACAGAAAAAATACATTCTAATAACAATTTCAAAAGCAACTGAAAGAAGATGCAAATACAGGGGCCACTGAAATGACTCGGTTGGCAAAGGCTCTTGCAACTTGACCTGATTTTTAGCCCCAGACACCACATGGTGGATGGAGAAAACCCATTTCCACCACAAGTTGTCTTCTGACCTTCAAATGTATATACACACACACACACACACACACACACACACACACACACACACACACACACACACACACACACACACACACACACACACACACACACACACACACACACACACACACCAAATGATTGTTTTAAATTTTTTAAAATAATTGCAAATTAAATTTTTAAACACATTCATCATTTGTTAAACATAATCAATGATGTAGGCTAACCAGTTTGTCTTCCTTTCACTCAATATACTTAAATAAACTGGGCATTTAATACAAAATGACTATAAGAAAAATTTGAAAGATACAACAAAGGAACACCAGTTGAAGGTTTCAAAATAACAAGGTGCAGTTTCCTGAATTTTCTCTTGTCTCCAATATCTTGGACTGGAGACGCTACAAATCATAAATACCAAAATATGTATATAAGTCTGAAAGAAGCCTGAAGCTAGCTTTTTCTACTTCAGGATCAAGAAAGGGATTTTATCAATACAGGAGACAGTTCAATAAGAATTGCTTTATTCCTATTAAGTGTCGACAGTGAAACTATATCCCCATTTTCACCTGAAAATATAAGGCCAAGTAGATCTACTCTCCTTTGACTATAAGGAGTCGTGGCCTGCTGTAGCCCTGTAGATCTTGATCCAGGAAACAATTTCATTCACATCAGAATCTACAGCAGCAGCCATTTCAGCAGAGAATCTGGTAAGTACCAGAGGCACCAGTCTGCTAGTGTAAACCTGCCATTAATGACATGTTTTACCAAAGAAAGTTTTATGTAACCCTAGGACATTCATGGACATAAAGTAGGGCTATGGACATTACTGATAATAAATCATAAAGAAAATTATTTTAAAATAATTCTTTGGTATGTGTTTAATTTTACATTTTAGTAAAGAATACCATTGTAATTACAGAGAGAACACCACAGTATAATCAGAAGCACAGATATTCCTATTAACATAAAAATTAACAGACTTCATTGCACTAAATTGTCCCTGATTATATGCCTCAAGATGGAATGTGTAGTAGAAATAAAGGCCTTTTGATGGGATTTTAAAGGTATATTTTTGTTCTGGAACAAAAACATCATTTGGAGAAAATAAAAAATATTGAAAACAATTTAATTTTTAAATTTTCCGTTTTATTTATCTTATGAGAATACTGCATGCTTCTGAATTCATATTGTTTTAAGTACTATGGAAATAACATTAAAATATTATTAGAGAGCTTTTGTCTCAAAACTGTATGCAAATATAAAATGTTCACCCTATATGCAAAAGAAATGAGATCATGAACCAATAACTGACTTTTTACAAAAGCTTCTTTCTCATGTAAACTCGAGCCTGGAGAGTATATGGGATATGGAATTGTTATTATAATTCCTTCTTATTTGTACTATCAAATAAAGAAAAATTAAGTAGCATATTTTGAATAATCATAAAGTTCTTGTTCTTGCCTATGTAAGTCTAGAAGCATCAAGATGGATTATGGGAATCCGTGTCCATCCCTCTCCATGCCAGGAGCTCCTCTCCGACATGTTCTGTAGTCCCCTAGCATTGTTCAGGTGCCTTTAATAAATACTAATGGGAGTTATTTCATAGGAGCAAAGCAAGTTTTATAGCTGAGAATACAGTGTCAAAGTGAATTTGTTATCAGCTGCCTGTTCTTAACATCATGCCTCTGGCTAAAATTTTGCTTTATTATTCAGGTGGGTAAAGATAGTAGGAAAAAGTAGAAAAGTATTAAGCTTTGCATCAAGGGAGAAAAGTAACATTACAGTTTATATGGAAATATATAATGAAAACTGAAAAAAAATACTAAATCCAAAGCTTTCTTTTTCCTCCTGGCAACTGTGATCTACCAACCAACTCTACCTCACACACTTTGAGGACATTCCTTGAGGGCAGAGAAAACAGGTATGTTTTATATATTACATTAAATCCTTAATTTGACAAAAGTGTATTATCAGGTTACATTGAGAATACTATAAATTAATGAATTACATATTAATATGCAATTAACACACCCTAAAGTACTTAATGTAGGGCCTCATGTACATGTTTTCATTTTTTCAGATCTTTCCAATTATTTTCTGTTACACAGTGTTCTATTTTCTTTCAACTGCTGTGAGAAAAACACTAACCAAAATCAACTTGTTGGGTGGGGCTTTGTTTGGCCTACTTGCCCAGTCCATTATCAAGGGAAGCCAAGTCAGGAACTCAGGGCAGAAACCTGGGGCAAAGACCATGGAGGATAGGTGTTTACTGGCTTTCTCCCAGACTCTTGTTTAGTCTGTTATCTTATATAATACAGGATCACCTGTTGAAGGTTGGCACTACCCACAGAAGGCTGGGCCCTCATACATCATTCAAAAATAAAGAAAATGCCCCACAGTTATGGCCACAGCACTATCCAGGTCCTCAAGTGAGGTTTCCCCAGATCAGGTGTATTAAGTTGACAACTAAACCTTTATACCAGAGGCAGAATTATGAACTTCATCAATTAAATGAGATTTAGTAAAATTAATTAATGTATGAATTTAAATTGGAATAAAATATAGTTACTGGTTATGTAAATAACATTTTAGGTAATTTAACATAATACACATTCGAAAATGTTTTCCTTAAAAATAAAGTGCAGTGGAAGAGGCGAATTTTGTTGAATACAAAACGGAAATGGTGATTACAGTTATCTACTAAACCAAGATCTGCACAAGCTGGAAGGAATGACCATGTTAGGATATAAACAACTAATTTTGTGTTAAAAATGTGCCTGTGACTGATTGAAATGTCATGTTAACTTTAGCTGTCTCTTAACCATAAAATAACTTGTTATTTAAAACTCAAACTACACAAATAATGGGTGATAATTCACAAAATCAAAGTTCTATTCTCCTTTCCCAAAATGACCTCCCCCAAACCTAGACAAATCCACTCATGTAAAACTGGCAGAGTCAGAAACTATTATTTGTTAATAGTGAAATGTCCCTAGATAAATACAGTAACATAAAATAAAACATATAACAATATAGACCTCATAGAATCCCTCCAGCTCTATAAATATAATGATATATATATATATATATATATATATATATATATCCTTTGAAATCAGTAAGTATGAATGTGTAGAGGAAAACCAATGATAAAAACTATTAGATGGCTGAGTTGGTACACATTATACATGAAATAAAATTGCTAAATGAGTGTGTATGTATTTGTGGTGTATATATATGTATGTTTATGTATGAGTGTTTGGATAAGGGTCTCTCAGGGAGCGTGGGTCATTCTTTTGGCTGCGATGCATAGTTAGTGAATGAGGAGATCCCCTGATTTGGCATTATTAACCTCTCCAAGATTGGGCTTCATGTTGCACATCATCATTCCAGGATTTTACTTAGGTGCTTGGATTCTGAACTCATGTATTCATATTTGTATAGCCTCAAGTATATTCACTCCAGGCCCCATTTTTGAAACATTAGTTAAAAGCCAGCATATAGCAGTGGTTTTTCATGTCATAAAATTATTTTAAAAAGAACACGGAAATATTTTAAAAAATTACAAATTCTCACTATTTTAGCTATTGTTGTTAAAGTTTTTTACTTCATAACTGTTTACTTCTTGAATTAATAAATTTAATTTCTGCAATTTTACATATTAGTACCAGTTTAGATTCATTCCCAACAACTTAATAACTATCTTTCCTTACTGTATACCTCTTTTTTTCTTTTGAGAGATATCTTAGAAACTTGCATTGCTATGATCTATTTTAAATTTTTATTTTTAATCTCCCTCTTCTTGACTTGATTTTTGAGTTATAGCCTGAGTGCTTTGCAAGAAGCACATCGACAATTGTTTTTCGTGTAGCTTTTGAACATATTTTCCCAATGTCAACTTTCACTGCCACTGAGTGCTCTGGTACCAGACTAGCTATATCTGCCTAGTCTCTTTTGCCTGACTATATGATTTTCCCATTTCCTATTTGTCTCACAAATTTCTTTCAGTGTCTTCCTTGTCACCCTGTACTCTAGTTTCATTTATTTGGTTGTAATTGAAAACTTCTTAAACCCTTTAAGAGTTATGAAAGAAAAATAATATATTATTTAATGTTGCTATGTTTGTGTACTAATAAATTATCAGCAGAGAAAGTAGAGTACAGAAAAAAAATAAAAGCATGAAGAAGCCAAGAAATTAAAAAAAATCACAAAAATAAATGTTGTAAATAAATAAAAATATATGCCATAGAACGACATAAATATACTATATACAATATATGAGTCTGATAAAGAGATCCTAAGATAAGATCTAACACAATTTCAACCTTAGAAAATTAATAAAATAAAGTAGAGAGACGTAACAAGAATAGAAACACAAAGTTTGAAAAATAATTCTAGAAAAATAATAGAAAACACTGAGACAACCATGTTGATATCATCTTAAACTTATGCTTCATCATGAATAGTAATTGCACTGACTGCATTTTCATAAGTTAAGCTAATAAAAAGGAATAGTAAATGTAAACTGTGAAGCACCTAATTATAGAGCTTAAAATTACATGAGAAATAAAAAAAATTAAAAAATAAAATAGTCTTAATAATGGGAAATTTATCATACTTCTTGCAATAATTTCTAGAATAATAAATCATAATTAATAGGGCATCAGCAAATAATCAACAGTACAGAAATCTGAACTAATGGTTCATAAGAATACACAGAACATTCACATGGCAACTCTCTTCTGGTTAATAATTACCTAGTACATCTTTTTGATTTTGTTTATTTTAACATTGTGATGTGCCTATATTTAACTCTAGTGAATAGTACAAAACTACTAAATAAATTGTAGTCTCACAATTTCTGCCTTTACATTAGTAAGTTCATAATATATAAAGAAATATATGTATATAGAAAGGTTTCCTTAACTTTTTCAAACTATATATTTCCTTCTACTTTTCCTGTGCTTCTTCACTATTTTATCTGTGTGTTTTTTCTTTTTATCTGTTTGTCCTTTTTTATTTTTAATTTATTTGTTTTGTCAATTCCAAAATACATTTAGGGATTCACAGTTTAACAATAAATTTGCATGCAGGTAAAAACACATTTAACTTTACATTCCTAAATTACATAGCATGTTGATGTACAATCTAACTTGTTTGCTTCCCAATTTTTATATTTTTGTAAAAAAAAAGTTTGCTAATTTGTTTGTTAGCTTACATATGTGCATGTTTGGCACAGCACACATTCAGAGATCGAGAACAAGTTACAGAAGCCAGTTCTCTCCTGCTATATGGGTCCTGGGTATCAAATTCAGGACTTCAAGCTTGGGGGCAATCACATCTACATGATGAGTAATCTCACCAGCCTGAGCTCTTTTTAAAAATGTGAGTATACTTTGATGAAATTTCTAAAAGGAGCTTTATTCTTTCTCATAAATTTTAGGACCAAGGAAAATAGAGACAAAAACTCTGAACCATATCTATAGTAATATTAGTCAATGTGGTATTATTTTTACTAACAAATTATCCAGCTTGACTTACATATAGGGATTTTTATGCTAGGCACCAACAATGAAGGACAGCATAGAAGATTTGTTTTTCTGAGAATGTGTTACTTCACTTGGCATAATGGCCTCAAATTCCATCCATTTACCTACAAATTTCATGATGTTATCTTTCTTTACCACTGCATAGAACTCCATTGTGTAGATGTGCCACATTATTATTTTCCACTTATCAGCTGAGGGACATTTGGATTGCTTGCAGCTGTTCACTATTGTGAAAAGAGCAGCAATAAACACGGTTGTGCACATATCTGTGCAAAAGGATGAATCCTTTGTGGACAGACCCAGGAATTGTTTGAATGAGTCAAATGGTAGGTTGATTTTTAAAACTTTAAAAAATATTTTATTGAAGTTTTGTTCATTTCATACATCATTTCTCAGTCCAATGTAGACTCATTTCCCTTTCCATGTCCCCCACCCCTACTGAGTTCATGCATTCTGCCTTGCATGTCTTGCATCTTTTTCTGAGACTTTTTAAAGTTTTTCAAATCATAGAATTATTGTTTTGGGGATAACCATACTGTTTCAGTCAGTTTTTGTTTTTTTTGTTTTTTTTTTTTTTTTTTTTTTTTTTTTTTTCTTTCAATTAATTTTAATATAGGTTATATATATATATATACCTATTCAATTTTAAAATTTTAATATAGGAAATATATATTATATAGTATATTATCACCTATATTAAAATTTGTCAGAAATTGGGGATCTCCCAAACCACCTGAAGCACAAAGGTACTGGAGTATGGGCTATCCCCCCATCCCCCTGCACCAACTGGGATTGCCAAAGGATTGTCCAAGTGGATTCTTGGAGAACCTCAGAACAGAAAGGGAAGAGTGAGTTAGACTTCAAAAAAAAGCCTAAAACTTAGACAAATCAACACCTCTCATAGCAAGGAGTAAAGGAGAAAACATATCAATCAAAAAAAAATTAACTAAGGCATCTGAAAGAGGAAAGCAAAACGCACCACTAACAAGTGAAAGAAGACATTTAGACTTGAAACAAAAGGAAAACCAATGCCAGGGACACAAGAAGAAACAACAACATGGAAAAGTCATAGATAATACACACAGAACTCTAACAACTCTCAGAAGATTCCTAAGAGGATCCCCAGGAGGAGCCACAACACAGAATTAGAAGAAAAACAATGGGCATATCATAGACTATAAAGAACAAATCAAAAAAAAAAAATAAAAACAAGTCAGAGAACTTAGGTGAAGAAAAGAAAAACTCAAGAAGGCACCTAGGAGAGACAGAGAATGAAACTCCTGAAGGAAGTGGAAACACTGAAAAGATTCCCATGTTGAAAAAGATAAGGAGACTGACCACTGAAGCAAAGGCTATGGAAGGAGAGAAGCTCCAAAAGGAAGTGAGATACTGAATAAATCAGAAGACGAAATGAAAAAGGAAAATCAAACACTTCATCCATCACGAGGAAAGGAATGGAAAAAGCCTCAGAAAGTAGAAGGGGGAAGCAGAACAAAGAATATCAGACATGGAAGATAGCACAGAACAATGGAAAACCTCAAATAAAATCAGATATTGAAAACTTTTAAAAAATTTTACACAAAGTGGAACAACAGAACTGTGGGATACTATGAAAGATCAAACCTCTGCATATAGGAATAGAGAGAGAGAAGAATCCCAAGAGAATGGTATTGGATCAGATCTTAACACTGAACAATAGATGATAAATTTCCCCAAACTACTAAAGAGAAAAACCAATACAAACTACAAGAAGCGCATAGAACTCCAAACAGACAAGATCGAGAAAAAACTCAACACCATAACATAGTTGAAATGCTGACGCCCAAAACAAAGAGAAATTCTTAAAGCACAAGAGAAAATCAACAAGTGACCTATAAGGGGAAACCTACCAGAATTACAACTGACTTCTCAGTGCAAACTATGTAAAGCAAGAAGAAAATGGAGTAAAGCATTCCCATTAAAGGACTATAGATGCCAACCCAGGTACTATACCCCAAAAATGTCGATTATAGTTGAAGGAGAGAGAAAAAACTTCCATGACTAAACAAGTTGAAAGGATACATGTCCAGAAAACCAACCCACGAGAATACTTGAAGCAGTTCAAAGGACAGAAAAAGGAAGCAACCATCTCCCGGCAACTAGAAGAGAAATAAAATAATAAAAGCATAACTGCAGAAGTAGAAACCTAGACCAAACACAAATGGATTGAATAAGGTGAGGAAGGAAGCAAACACAAATTATAGTATAGCCTAAATATTAATGGACTAAACCCCAACCAAAAGACATCACCTGGGAGATTGGATTAGAAACAGAACCATCTATATGCTTTCTACAAGAAATACATCTTACCTTCAAGAATAGGCACCACCTTAAAGTGAAAGGTACCATATTCCAAGCAAATGGTACCAAAAAGAAAGCAGGTGTTTGCTATTTTAATATCAGACAAATGGACTTCAAAGTAAAAGAATCAGAAGAGACAAGAAGGCCATTACATTTTTATCAAAGGAAAATTCACCATAAGATTCACAATTATGAATACATATGAACCAAACTCTGGTGCACCAAACTTTAACAAGACAATTCTCCAGAACACAGGCACAGATTAACCCACGTCGCTATAGTGGGGACTTCATACCCCACTGAGTCCTTTGAGACAAATCAACCAGACAAAGAATAAAGAGAGGAGACATCTGAAATGAATGATACGATACACCAAAAGGACCTCACAGACATCTACCAATATTCCACCCTAATACACAGAAATATACTTTCTCTCAGCCATGGACATCTCCAAAATGACCATACTGGACTTCACAAATACAAAAAGATTGAAATAATTTCCTGCATTCTATCAAACCAATAAAGCTGGCTATCAACACCAGGATAAGCGCCCACTTATACAAGAACACATGGAGACTAAACAACACATTCCTGAATAATGAATGGGTCAAGGAAGAGATAAAGAAAGAAATAAAAGCATTCCTGGACTCAATGACATAGAATACAACACCAATACTTTAAAAGTAGTCCTGAAGAGGAAGTTTATAGCCTGGGTGCTCATTAGAAAAACAGAAAGAGCACAAGTAATGATCTAACACTGCAGCTAAAAGTTGAGAGCAACAACAGATGAACCCTAAAAGCAACGATGAGGAAGAATAACAAAAATCAGAGCAGAAATCACATGAAATAGAAATCAAAGAAACAACAATACAAAAAACTCAATGAATCCAGAAAGTTGAGTTCTTTGTGAGAATAACAGTAGACAGACTGTAGCTCCCAGTAACTCTAAGACAGACCAGTCAAGAAGGACAACTTCCAAATCAATAGAATCAGCGTGAAGAAAGGGGAAATATCACAACAGACAATGAAAAGATCAGAATCTTGCAGGAATACTTCAAAAACCTATATGCTACCAAGTTTGAAAACCTAGAAGAAAGCTGCGCGGATATCGTGAAATCCTGGGAACACCAAAGCTCAACGCAAGAAGAAGAGACGACAACTAAACAAACCATAGATATAATGAAGAAAAACTAAAAAAACCTCCAACAATAATCCCAGGAACGAGACAGTTTTCACTGCAGAATTCTATAAACATTTCACAAAACTTAAACCATTATTACTCAAATTGTTTAGAAGTACCAAATGGAGAAGTTTCTCCCAAATTACCTTCTGATGGAAGGCCAACATCAATCTATTACCCAAACCAGGCAAAGATACAACCAACAAGGCGAACATATAGACCCATCTCCCTAATGAACACAGATTGCCAAAATTCTAAACACGGATATTAAAAATTGCATACAGCACCCACATCAACGAAGATCATCCATCATGACTAAGTTAGATTCATACCAGGACATGAAGAGGGACGTTCCATAATTGAAAAATCAATAATATCATCAAGCATATAAATGGAATGAAAGACAAAAACCCCTCATCATATCTCAATTGATGCCGCAAAAAGCCTATGACACAAATCCCGCATCCTTCATGCTGAAGACCTAAGGGATTGGATTGGAGGGATCATTCCTGACAGTAATCCAAGCCATATACAGAAACCCCAGCAAATATCTTCCTAAATGGGGAAATGACAGAAAAGCATTTCCTTTAAAGGTAGGAATCGGCCAGGCTGCCCAGTCAGGCCCAGTCTCCCTTCTTCCCCCCACCCCTCACCCTTCAGTGCTTGAAACACTTGGTAGAGCAATAAGGCAAGAAAAGGAAATTAAAGGAGTACTAATTGGAAAAGAGGAAGTTGAGCTATCCCTTTTTGCTGATAATATGATTGTTTACTTAAGGGATGCTAAGAACTCCACCAGAAAACTCCTAGAAACAATTAAGAGCTTCAGTAAAGTGGCAGGATACAAAATTAACCTAGATGCAGATTTCATCAAATTCACCCAAGCTGTTTTGGGTGACTGTATGTCGTTAACTTGGAAATCAAACTTAATTTCTTATGTTAAATCATCCTACAAGTAAAAGAGAATGTTACAATATGATACTGTACAACAGAAAAACTACAGAGAACATTTGTATGTGCCAATCTCAAAGTTATTGATATACAGATTTTAAGTAAAACAAATGTGGATGACAACAATTTATATTTCCGATTAACTAAGGTGTATTAACATTTTTTTTAGTTTAATTTATTTTTGTATGTGTATGAATGTACTGTCTGCATGTAGGTCTGTGCACCTGTGTTGTGCAATGCTGCAGAGGTCAGAAGAGGGTCTTGGATTCCCCTGGAACTGGAGTTCTCCTGGAACTGGAGTTACAGACAGTTCTCGGCTGCCATGTGGGTGCTGGGGATCAAACCCGGGTCCTCTGCAAGAGCAGTCGGTGCTCTTAACTGCTAGGCTATCTCTCCAGCCCACATTACCGTTTTTATCAGAACCTTTAAACCAATGTTGTTTAATATACACATATGTACTTTTACTAAGTCCTAAAACACCATGTAACCTGTAGGCAGAGTCTGGGCAAAATTGGATATTTGTTGAATTCATGTCAATTAAATATACGTTAATTGAATATAGACCCGTGTCCCTCTCCCACCCCTCCCATCTCCCAATTCACCATTTCAGTCCGTTTTCTGATGCAGTCTTTCTGTTGTTTTTCTTTTAATATGCATCCCTCTCCACAAGAAATATTTACAACTGGGTTATTGGTGCTAGCATCTGCAGATGAGGGATACCATTCATCGTTTTTTTTGTTGTTGTTGTTGTTTTGTTTTGTTTTTTTTCTAGGACTGTGTTACTTCACTTAATATAATATCTTCTAGCTCCATCCATTTAGCTGCAAAGTTCATGATGTTGTCTTTCTTTACCGCTGCATAGAACTCCATTGTGTACATGTACCACATTTTCTCTATCCACTGGTCAGTTGAGGGGCATTTGGGTTGGTTCCAGCTTTTTGCTAACTGGAACAGAGCTGCAATAAATATAGCCGTGCATGTGTTTCTGCAATAAGATGAGTCTTGTGGGTATATACCAAGGAGTGGTATGACTAGGTCAAATGGCAAGCTCATTTTGAGTCTTCCTAGGGTTCTCCACACTGCTTTCCATAGTAGCTGTACAAGTTTACATTCCCACCAGCAATGGATGAGTGTTCTCCTTTCCCCACAACCTCTCCAGCACTTGATATCATTTGTTTTCTTGATCCTGGCCAGTCTTATAGGAATGAGATGATGTCTTAGAGTGGTCTTAATTTGCATTTCCCTAATTATTAGTGACGTTGAACAGTTTTTAAGATGTTTCTCAGCCAGCTCTAATTCCTCCCCTGTGAAGTCTCTATTAAGTTCTTTGTTCCATCTTTTGAGTGGTTCACTTGTTTTCTTTCTTGTTTTTTGAGTAGCTTGTATACTCTGGACATTAATGCTTTGTCAGATGTACCTGTGGTGAAGGTTTCTTCCCACTCTGTGGGTTTTCTCTTCACTTCCTTTATTGTTTCTTTTGATGTACAGAAGCTTTTGAGTTTAATGAGGTCCGATTTGTCAATTTTCGATCTTATTTCTTGTGCAGCTGCTGTCTGATTTAGGAAGTCTTTTCCTAAGCCTATGTCTTGTAGTCTGCTGCCAAGTTTTTCTTCTATCACCTCCAGAGTTTTGGGTTTCACGTTGAGGTCTTTGATCCATCTGGAATTGACTTTTGTACTGGGTGAGAGGAAGGGGTTTAATTTCATTCTTTTACAGGTTGTGATCCAGTTTTGACAACACCACTTACTGAAGATGCTGTCTTTCCTCCATTGTGTCTTCTTGGACCCCTTGTCAAATATGAGGTGGCTGAAATTGTATGAGCTCAGGTTTGTATCTTCAGTTTTATTCCATTGGTCAACTGGCCTGTTTTTGTGCCAGTACCAAGCTGTTTTTATGACTATAACCCTGTAGTGTAGTTTGATGTCTGGTAGAGCGATGTCCCCTGTATTGCTCTTTTTGCTCAAGGTTGCTTTGGCTATTTGGGGGTCTTCTGATTTTCCAAATGAAATTGAGAGTTTTTTTTTGAAGCCTGTGAAGAAACTCTTGGGGATTTTGATTGTGATTGCATTAAATCTGTACACAAGTTTGGGTAAATAGTTGGAGCTAGAAGATATCATGCTGAGTGAAGTAACACAGTCCCAGGAAAACAAATGATGAATGGTATCACTCATCTGTGGATACTAGCACCCATTACCTAAGTGTATGGCAATCTGAGCAATGTGCTCTGATAGAATGCATGGAATTATGTCATTTTTTTACACTTGTTGATATTTGTTCTGTGTTCCACTATGTGTTCAATTTTGGAGAAGGTTGCATGGGATGCTGAATAGAAAGTAGATTCTTTGGTGTTTGGGTGGTCGATGTATGTTAGGCCTAATTGGTGTATCATATTGTTTAGTTCAGGTACCTCTGTTTATTCTTCATTAGGAGCTGGAGCTGAGATTATCTGGAGCCATGAAATCTATTAGACACAGGGCTCTCTGGGAGGATGGGCAGAGCTTTGTTAGCCCACCTAGAGCCAGGCCACAAGGGCCTGGGAGCCAATTGCGTTTCTTTCTTTCCCCTTTTATTTCTTAGTTGTTGTGCACATCATTAGTTTATTTACAGTCATATCTGATATGACTTCAAGAGATTAATCCATTTTTCAGGCTGAAAGTCTTAAGTATTCTTCATGGCTGTTATTAATTAAAACATCCTTATTTCATAAGTAGTTACTGCTTTACTATATAGAAAAGGTGTAGCAAATCCAGACCCAAAATGCAGGGTTACCATAGCCAGTAACAACCACTGTCTTCTACTAAAAATGGAAAATTCTTCACAGGACAAAATCCACCACTTTATATTAAAAATATAATTTAAGATTTTATTTCCTGGAAGCCTGTTCTAATTTGTCTTCCATTGCTGTGACAAAACACTCTGACTGACACCAACTTGGGGAGGAAAGGGTTTATTAAGCTTACATCTCCGGGGTCACAGTTCATCACTTAGGGAGCCCAAGGCAGGAACCTGGAGGCAGGAGCTGAAGCACAGGCCATGGAGGAATGCTGTTCACTGGCTTGCTCCCCTGGCCCATGCCTAGCCCTCTTATACTGTACACAACAACCTGCCCAGGGTCACACCACCCATAGTGGGCTGGGCCCTCCCACACTGCTCGACAATCAAGACAATACTCCACAGATGTGGCCACAGGCCAATCCAATGGAGCCAATTCCCCAACTGAGGCTCCATCAACCCAGGTGTGTCAAGTTGACACTAAAGCTATCCAGCACACAGCCTGGCCAATCTATCCATTCCCACCCTGGCCCCTGCTAGCCTTGGGCTCAGGTGGGATCCAATTTCTCCATTCAGGTCTCTGGACTAGCTCCCTAACCCAGACTAACCGAATCCTCTAGAGCATTTGCTAAGACACTCCACAAGCAGTCTCCACTCCCTACTTCCCCTGGGCTCCGGATGTGCCTGGCATAGATCAGCCCTCCTAAGACCCTGACAAATAAACCATAAACTACTCATCGAAGGTGCTTCTTTAGCAAAAGATGGGGTCTAATGCAGAGTTCAATAACTGGTCTCACACAGAGAATCTACATCTGAGAGATAATCATCCCTAGCTGACATATCTACAATGGAACCTCCACACCTATGGCTTTTGGAATTTAGCAGAGCAGGGGTGGAGTGTATATTAGTACATCCCTCAACTCTCACCAGGGAAACTTTCTTATGCCAGAGTGTGATGCACATAGAAGGCTACAACTGGTTAAGTTTTGGGAAATAAGAGCCCGCAGAGTGTGTGTCTTTAGATATGACTCCTATATTAAAACTCATCCACCCACATTTCAGAGAACATCTGGAAGAAGGGATGGGAAAATTATTGTTAGAGCCAGGGTTGGTCCATGAACATAGGGAAACAGAGGTTTCAGACCACTGGAAACTTGCTATTGTGAACTTGCAGCAATGGTGGCCTGAACTACAAGACCCGTGCTAACTCAATCATACAAGTGTCCAGAGTAAATTGAGGGAAATGGGCAATGGGCCAACCCTAGCCTGAGAATGGTTAGAGACTGATTACTGCTGGATGGGAAAGAGTGTCTCCTTAAGAGCTCTAAAATGGTGGCAGAGCTCAGTGGATGAACTTGCACCAAAGGGACAGCTGGAATACAAATGCTTAATACTGGGAGTTAGTACTTAACATGTATGAGGCAGGTACATAGGCTATAGTGGGGGAGGGGTGGCAGAGATCTGGGAGGAGGGTCTAAACTGATTAAGAAATCTTGAAGAAATTTACAAAAGCTCATTTAAAATATTTTTAAAATATTAATTTAGTTATAGATATGTTTATTATGTTGTATTACATATATAGACATCATATACTTCTGTTACATCATCACCATCCCCAACTGCTGACTCCTGCCCCTCCAGCTGGTTCCCTTTCCTTGTCCAGTTAGCCCCCAGCCTCTGCTTTCATCATATATATATATATTATAATATATTATTATATATATATTATGTGTGTGTGTGTGTATAGATATTCCTATATTTATCTATTGAATATATAAATTTATCATAATAGGAAAATATTTCTACAGTATATTTCAAGCATAATAGCCACAGCACGAGACAGAAGAACAAACAATAGACAAACTGACAACAGTTACACACCCACACACATACGCACACACACACTCTAGCACATTTGCTTTTGATAAATGCTCTGTATGGCTTTTCTCTTTCCCACTAGAAGCTTTCCATGTGTGTTCTGAGACTGTCAATTCCTATTAAAGAGAGATGCATGAAATTTTGTATGTATGTATGCTACCACTAATGGATCTCCCTGAAGTGAAAGATTTTTGACCTCACACATTTCAGTATCTGTAGGACTATTCACCAAGGCTTTTGAACTGTCAAAGAAAACTACATCAAATTCAGTGATAAGAAAAGATATCAGTGAAAACTACTGCAACATGGGAAAGAAGATCAATGCAAATCTGAACCAGAAAGTGGGAGCTTTTGTAAGCAAGAGGATAAATGGTTGAAAACATACAGGAGAGCACTGTTTCCCATATGACTCATGTGACTTGGACCACTCGGTTCGCTATGAGGTTCCATAGAAATTAGACTCCTTCCTACAGACTCTGAGCTAGAGGCTTGCCTTTCACAATGATACCTTTCAAAAAACTGCAACTCCATTCTTTAGAAAGGCATTTTTTAGTTTGTGGAAGTATGTCTCAAAGAGCAAAAAGAAAAATTTCAATGATCAAATTTCTAAACTAGATGATCTGGCATTTTAAAATAATATCCAGGGTATTATAGTGAGAAGAAAGCTGTCTAAAATTCCACTGAAGAGAATTCTGCTAATTAGACTGTAAAGAATCTTTCACTTATTCTTTCTGACCATGAGCAAAGGAGAAGACTTGGGGATTGCATGGCCATATTCAGTTTGCAATAGCATCTGAGAATGTCGACCCCTTCTCTTCATCTCACACAGTTGGCTTCTGCTGTTACCATGCAAATATCCCCCATCCCAATTACATGAGTGAAAGATCCTGATGTCTTGCAGTGCCGAGTGGGCATTATTCATGTCGGTGTGCTCTCAAAGAGAGGACCTCCGAACATTTCTCTACACTCCAGCTCATAATCCATTCAGTGTTTTCTGAATCTCTTTTGAGCCCTAAGTAATCAGAAATTTTAAGACATTAAAGATGTATTTCTATTGTGAATCCGGCTCCTGGTCTCATTCTCTACCTCACAACTTTCTAAGCTAATTGTCCTCTCCTTTGTATCTCTTTCAACTCCTCTTGGGTATACACATGTTTATGTTATAATGTTGATTCTTTTTTTATATTCTGTTATTTGAATAAAAATACATGTAGACACCTTACTATTGACTGTTAATCCTAGCACTAAAATTTCCGACTTTAATCTAGGTGTGATAGCTATCACATTGTACTGTGGAAGGAGATGGTCAGAGAAACAAAGACTGCTATTTTGTTCCAGGGTTCTTACTTAGACAATCATCCTATCTGAATGGGCAGTCAGGGTATATATGTTTGCACCTAAGGAGATTCTTGGTGGTAGTTATAAGAGGCCTGAGGACACACTTTGTCCCTAAGATGGTATTTCAAATGCAAAATACGTGAAACTAGGCTTATAAACATATGACTAAAGAAAATGAATGAAGACTTAAATTAATATTTTGAATAAAAATACTTAAAAAGAAAAGTAAATTGATAACTAATAAATTTTTGTCTTTTTTGAGACAGGGTCCCGCCTGTAACCCCAGCTGTCCTGGAACTCACTCTGTAGACCAGGCTGGCCTTGACTCCACAAAGATCACCTTGCCTCTCCTCCAGAGCGAGTGCATTGATTAAAGTCATGTGCCACTATGCTCAGCAATAGCCCTGAATTTTTAACAAAAAGCTTTTAAGTGGGAGTTTACCTATGAAATATGTTTTGCAGAGGCACACAAAACAATTGGGAAAGAATCAGATTACTATTCTAAATGTTCTTGAAGAGACAAAAAGTACAACTTGTACAAATCGGGTATATTTATTGAGTTGTACACAAAATTAAAACAAAGATATAAGTTAATAAATCTGAAATTTCAGACACAGATTTAAAACTCTGAACCTGAGGCAAAAAAACGAATGTATTTATTTCCTGAAATGCAAACAGAAAATTCATGGCAAAATACCAAGTAATTATGTGTATGAATACTTGTATTAGTTTAGGATGTATGATGATACTTTATGAGCTTTTTTTTTTTTTCATTTTACAAATGTTTTAGACATGGCTGTGTATCATGTTAATAACTAGAAAACTACAGTCAAAAAGGAGAGAACAAAGAGATGGTTTTATTTATGAACATATTTGCAAGGTAGAATATGTCAAATAAGAATTTTAAGACTTACAGTGGTTTCATGAGTTTACTGGACCTAAACTCTAGCTGCGTTTTACTGGTTCCAAGCTCATCTTGGTTTTCTAGCCCAACATACGCTCCTTCTCTTACTAGGACTACTGACTTTTTGTGTGAAGTTTGTTGCCATTATTCATTTTACTATTTATTACATTATTAACTTATTTAGAACTCTGTAAACAGCTCCTGGTATTGGAAGCTGTGGATGGGAATCTGTATTCATTTGAAAGGCTGAAACAGCAACATGCATCGTTCAAGGCCAAACAGCAACATGCATCGTTCAAGGCCAGTCTGGGATACACGCATGAGACAGTGTTTCACAATGTTTCTTTTTTATTTGATATCCCAGCTTTATTTTTCACATGATAGAATGAAATTACAGACCGGAAAATAACTCAGTCTTCTGAGGTGTAGTTTCCAAAACCACAGCTGAAAGACCAACTGTAGCTTTTATTTATCCTTGATTTTGGCTTCCATAAGTTTCAAGAGAATGAATTTATTTTTTTCATAATTGAAAAACAAGAAGATTATATCCCTACAAAGTAAATAATTTTTTGTTTATTTTATAAAATATTTTATTGAATTTGTGCTTTCATACAACATTCTTGTCCGATCTAGACTAACTCCCTTCCATGCCCCACACCCACCTGCAATTCATCGCACTTGCCATACCTACCCTTATCCTTTTTCTGACTGTCTTTTTCAAAGTTTTTCAAAAAGAGGATTACTTTGTCTGGGAAGAACTTACTGTTTCGTTGACTCCCTGTCCCAGATTCCTCGCTCTTGGCTTGTTCCCTCTAATCGTTTTTTTTCAACTAACATTATAATGATGAAGTATTTTTTAAAAGAACAAAGATCTGGACAACCCAGGATATGTGAGCAGCAATCTGCTAGATGTGAGTTTCTTGCTTTTCCTCAATGTAGCTTAGTATTTTCCCAGGCTTTCAACTATCGTTCTTAGTCATATAGGCAGACTAGTGCCTAAAACACATGAATTAGCAAACCTTTAATATGACAACTTTAATTTTCAGTTGGAGGCTATAATTATGTGTGTAAAGAAAATTCTCCTGGATGCAATCATTCAGCATTTCTGTGAAGAATTCTGCTGGCTTATATAGTCAATTCTTGATTGCTGTACCTGACTATTGTGACAAATGACTTCAATAAGCGCAAAATCTTCCCAGAAAGCAAGAGTGCTAGTGGGTTGACTGCAAGATCAGTCAATTTGGCACGTCTGAGTAGACTCCCGTTGTCTGCTTGCTTGTCATCTCATATGACTCCTATATGCATCCTTTTTCCCAAGCTGTCCTCTCAAGGTTAGAGAGTGGTACCACAACAGTTTTCGACAGTCAGGAGTACACTTGTAGTAGAAAAAATAGTCTATTTTAAGAGTGAGACAATCTTTTAGAATCCTTCTCTGTCTTGTCTTCCTTAGTAATAAGTACATTGACCATGTGTTCAGCACTAAAATGAATAAAGCACAGCAAGTGAGGGCCATCATATAAAATACAGAGAAAATCAATGTAAAGGTAGGTACAACTTAGATTGTACATAACACATATGGGTGGTGGCACCACCTTTAACCTAACACTTAGGAGGGCAGAGGCAGGTGATCTTTGTGAGTGTAAGTGGCAGCCTGTGTCTTACAGAGTGGAGTTCAGGACAGCTGGTTGCTATAGGTAACCTTGTCTCGAAAAATAAATAAAAAAAATAAAATAAAAAAAAAATAGAGAGAGAAAAAATAACTATTCGACTTGGAAAGACAGAAGCAGAATAAATAAAGAAATGGTGAAATAAAGAAATGGTGATTGTGGTGATATAAAGTGCAACTTTATTTTTTTATTGATGCTTGTGTATTTCATACATCATTTTCATTTCAGATTCAGGCATTTTCCCCTTCCCTTCCCCATCTTCACCACCCATTCCAGATATGATTATGCATACTTCCTTGCATCTTTCTCTCAGTTTTTTTTCCCATTTTTTAGCAATAGAGTGTATTTATGAGTACAGCATCCTCATGTAAACCATTTGCAAGCAGTTTGTCCAAACCCACACAGCCCCTGGTCCCACCATCCAGCAGGAGGGCTTTGTATGTTCATCAAGTTGATCAGTATGAGTGTCCACGCTATATTGCTGTAGGTTCAACGTTTCACCTCCAATCACAGCCCTTCTTTCTACCACCCCCTCTTCCGCAGATTTTGTCCCTAGGCTTGACAAAAGGGCACAGTGGATGAGAAGGCAAACAGTTCTACTTCCTTTTTTTTTTTTTTTTTTTTTTTTGTCTTCGAGACAGGGAACTGTTTCTTGGATCTGGTCAATTCGGCTGTTTTTTTCATGGGCGCCAGCTTTGTCCAGGCAATACCTTTCGATCCTACTAATGAAGCGGACAAGCATAGATATATAGGTATTAAACAGTTATAATTGTTTCATAGTGTTACTTTGGTAAGACAAGAGTGTTTGGATGGTATGTTATCCATTGAAATTACATTTTTTTCTGTTGAAATGAGAGGTCTTACTGTGGACTTATAACCTCTCCTGAACCATTAGAGGGGGTGAAGCTTGTGTGAGCAGTCAGCCATGGGTTATTCCTCGAGGAGGAGAGCAATAGCCAATAGATTTGGGATAAACGACATAAGGCTGCTCACTGCTGACTATATTTCCAGGCGGTTGAGGTGTAGCTGATGCTGACGGAGGAGTCTTGCTTGGGGGGGCTCAGGGAGACCCTATTGCTTTTATTGTATAGTGGCCTTTGGTAACTCTCTGGGGTTACTTCTTTTTTTTTTAATTTGTATTTATTTCTGTATTGTGTATGACAGTATGCTTGTATGCAAGTTTGTGCACCCGTTTGTGGCAATGCGGCGTAGGTCAGAGAGGGTCTCTGGGATTCCCTGGAACTGGAGTTCTCCTGGAATTGGAAGTTTCAGATGCGTATCTCCGGGCCGCCATGGTTGCTGGGGATCGAACCGGGTCCTCTGCAAGAGCAGTCAGCGCTCTTAACCGCTAGACCATCTTTCCAGCCCCGTGTTACAACTTCTTAAGAATGACTTAAGATTGTACTATAAACGAAGTGCAGTTCTTCAGGTTTTTAATGTCATTAAACTATGCTACTTAAACTTTCCTAAGTGGAAAATTTTCACATGATATTAGGAATAACAATATCTTTTTCAAAAGCTTATCACAAATTTTAAATGGCCAAATATAGGGAAAAGTATAACTATTTTTTTTCATTTCTTTATTTCTTTTTAATTAATTTATTTTACTTTTCTGGAGACCTCTCTATGTTGACTGACTTAGACATGGAACTGCTATATAGATGAAGCTGGCCTACGTCTCACAGAAATGGGCCCACTTCTGTCCCCTGAGAGCTGGGATTAAAGTTGTGTACTACCACAACTGGCTCTACTATTTCTTATATCTGTTTTTCAAAAGTACAAGATTCAGGAGCTAGAGACATATGGCTAATGCTCATAAGCATTTGCCAGCAGAAAAACTTAGGTCCACTTCCCAACAATAAAATGGTAGCTACCAATTATTTTAATAGAAGATTTAGGGGATATGATGGCCTCTTCTGGTTTCCATGGGCACTGGGAATGCATGTGGTCCATAAACATACATACAGGCAAAACACACACACACACAGTTTGTTCTCTGACCTCCACACAGACAAAACGTTTCTCTCTCTCTCTCTCTCTCTCTCTCTCTCTCTCTATCTAGTATATATAGATATATTATATATATATATAAAGGTTGACCATTTCACAAAAACACCTTCACAATCTTTATACTTATCCCATATCTGTACCCTCTTTCCAATAATGCCCCCTCCCACCAGATTATTTACATTATGTCATATGAATATGTTAAGGCTTATCAAGAGAANTGGGAGAATGGATTAGGGGAAACAGAAGCCATCTATAGCTGTCTACAAGAATACCATCTTCCTGTCAAGGAATAGGCACCCACCTTAAAGTGAAGGTATGGAAAAGAAATTCCAAGCAAATGGTACCAAAAAAGAAAGCAGTGTTGCTATTTTTATATCAGACAAAAATGGACTTCAAATAAAAGAATCAGAAGGACAAAGAAGGCCTTACATTTTTATCAAAGGAACAATTCACCATGAAGCTTTCACAATCATAATACATATAACCCAAACTCGGGTCACTCAAACTTTACAAGACAATTCTCCAGCAACCACAGGCACAGATTCAACCCCAGTACGCCCCCTCATTAGTATGGGGACTTCATACCCCACGGAGTCTTGGACAATCAACCCGACAAAGATAAATAGAGAGACATCTGAAATGAATATATGTATATCACCAAATGGACCTCACAGACATCTAACCAAATATTCCACCCTAATACCGAGAATACATTTCGGCTACAGCCACCCCATTGGAACACTCGCCAAAATAGACCCTACTGGACTTCCACACAAATAACAAAAAGATTGAAATAATTTCCTGCATTCTATCAAAACCAATAAAAGCTGGCTAATCAACACCAGGATAAAGCCCCACTGATATACAAGAACACATGGAGACTAAACAAACACATTCTGATAATGAATGGGTCAAGGAAGAGATAAAGAAGAAATAAAGCGTTCCTGGAACTCGAATGACAATGATCAATACAACACACCAACCTACTGGGTACTGTAAAATCTATCCTAAGAGGGGTTTATAGCCCTGGGTGCCACAGAGAAAACCAGAAAGAGCACAAGTGGAATATCTAACACCTGCAGCTAAAAGTTCTTGAGAGAAGCAACCAGATGACACCTAAACGCAACAGAGTAAAGAAATAACAAAAATCAGAGCAGAAATCATGATAGAAACAAAGGAACACACAATACAAAAAAATCAAATGAAATGCCAAAAGTTGGTTCTTTGAGAGAATAAACAAGATAGACAGACCTCAGCCCAGTAACCAAAAGACAGAAGGCATAAACTCCAAATCAATCAGAATCGTGACAGAAAGGGGAAATATCACAACGACACTGAAAAGATCCAGAAAATCTTGCAGGAATACTTCAACCACCTATATTCTACCAGTTTGAAAACCTAAGAGAAATGGTGATCCTATCGAAATCCTGGGAACCCACAAAGTCAACCAAGAAAGACTGACAGATTAAAACAAACCCTAATACATGAAGAAATTGAAGATCATAATAAGAAACCTCCAAAGCAAATAAAATCCCAGAAGAACGAACAGTTGTTCACTGCAGAATCTATAAAACATTTCACAAAGCTTAGAACCCATTATTACTCAAATTGTTTAGAAAGGTATCAAATGAGGGATATTCTCCCAAACTCCTTCTATGAAGCCAACATCACTCTATTACCAAAAAACCAGGCAAAGATACAACCAAAAAGGCGAACTATAGACCCACTTCCCTAATGGAACACAGATGCCAAAATCTAACAGGGCATATAAAAATTGCATACAGGACCACATCAAGAAGATCAATCCATCATGACCAAGTTAGATTCATACCCGACATGAAGGACAGTGGTCAACATATGAAAGATCAACATAATATCATCAAGCATGTAACTGGAATGAAAGACAAAAACCCCATCATCAATCTCAATTGATTCAAAAAAGGCCTATGACAAAATCCAGCATCCCTTCATGCTGAAAGTCCTAGAGGAGATTGGAATTGGAGGGATCA
Organism: Rhizomys pruinosus; assembly: GCA_009823505.1. Classification (NCBI taxonomy): domain Eukaryota; kingdom Metazoa; phylum Chordata; class Mammalia; order Rodentia; family Spalacidae; genus Rhizomys; species Rhizomys pruinosus. The sequence continues at coordinate 5,720,663 of VZQC01007495.1, forward strand.
TTTCTCGAATGTAATAAAAGCCATTACAGAAACCCCGAGCAAATATCTTCCTAAATGGAGAAATGACAAAAAGCATTCCTCCTTAAAGGTAGGAACTCGGCCAGGTTCCCAGTCACCACTCCTCTTCAATCTAGTGCTTGAAAACACTTGTTAGAGCAATAAGGCAAGAAAAGGAATTAAAGAGAGTACTAATTGGAAAAAGAGGAAAGTTAAGCCATCCCTTTTTGCTGATAATATGATTGGTTTACTAAGGGATGACCTAAAGAACTCCACCAGAAAAAACTCCTAGAACATAAAGAGTTTCAGTAAGTGGCAGGATAACAAAATTAACCTAGATGCAGATTTCATCCAATTCACCCAAGCTTGTTTGGGTGACTGTATGTCGTTAACTTGGAAATCAAACTTAATTTTTATGTTAAATCCTCCTACAAGAAAAGGAGAATGTTCTATAATTGATTCACTGTACAACAGAAAAACATAGAGGACCACATTTGTATGTGCCATCTCAAGTATTGATCTGTAAGATTTTAAAGAAAAACATGTGGATGAAACAATTTATATTTCCAATTAACCTAGTTTTAACAAAAAAAATTTTTTTTATGTTAATTTATTTTTGTATGTGTATGATTTACTGTCTGCATGAGGTCTGTGCACCTGGTTGTTGTGCAATGCTGCAGAGGTCAGAAGAGGGTCTTGGATTCCCTGGAACTGGAGTTCTCCTGGAACTGGAGTCTACAGACATTCTCGCCGCCATGGGGTGCTGGGGATCAACCCGAGGGTCCTCTGCAAGAGCGTCGGTGCTCTAACGCTAGGGCTATCTCTCCGCCCCATTACGTGTTTTAATCCGAACCTTTAAACCAATGTTGTTTTAATAACACAATAGTACTTTTCTAGTCCCTAAACACCATGTAACCTGTAGGCAGAGTCTGGGCAAATTGGATATTTGTTGAATCCATCGGTCAATTAAATATGCGTTAATTGAATATATACCCGTGTTCCCTCTCCCACCCCTCCATCTCCCCAATTCACCATTTCAGTCGTTTTCTGATGCAGTCTTTCTGTTTGTTTTTTCTTTTAATATGCATCCCTCACAAGAAATTATTTACAAACTGGGTTTATTGGGCTAGCCATCTGCAGATGAGGGCATACCTTCATCGTTTTGGTTTTGTTGTTTGTGTTTTTTTTCTGTTTTTTTTAGCTTTTTGTGTTACTCACTTCAATCGTGTTTCTTCTAGCCTCCACCATGTAGCTGCAAAGTTTCATGATGTTGTCTTTCTTTACCGCTGCATAGAACTCCATTGTGTACGATGTCACCATTTTTCTCATCCACTGGTCTTGAGGGGCATTTGGTGTTTGTTCCAGCTTTTTTGCTACTGGAACCAGAGCTGCATAAATTAGAGCCGTGCATGTGTTTCTGCAATAAGATGAGTCTTGTTGGGTATATACAGGAGTGGTATGAATAGGTCAAATGGCAAAGCTCATTTTGAGTCTTCCCTAGGGTTCTCCCACTTGCTTCCCATAGTAAGCTGTACAAGTTTTACATTCCCACCAGCAATGGATGAGTGTTCGCCTTTTCCCCCACAACCTCTCCAGCACTTGATATTCATTTGTTCTTTCTTGATCCGGCCAGTCTTATAGGAATGAGATGATGTCTTAGAGTGGTCTTAATTTGCATGTACCTAATATAGTGGACGTTGAACAGTTTTTAAGATGTTTCCTCAGCAAGCTCTAATTCCTCCCCTGTGAAAGTCATTATTAAGTTCTTTGTTCCATCTTTTGAGTGGTTTCTACTTGTTTTCTTTCTGTTTTTGATTAGCTTGTTATACTCTGGACATTAATGCTTTTGTCGATGTATCCTGTGGTGAAGGTGTTCTTCCCACTCTGTGGGTTTTGCTCGTCACTTCCTTTATTGTTTCTTTTTTTTTTTTTTTTTATTTATTTTGTATGTGTATGAATGTATTGTCTGCATGCAGGTTCTGTGCACCGTGTGTGCCATGCCGCGGAGGTCAGAAGAGGGTCTCGGATTCCCCTGGAACTGGAGTTCTCCTGGAATTGGTTTACAGACGGTTCTTAGCCGCCATGTGGGCGCTGGGGATCGAACCCGGTCCTCTGTAAGACGTCGGTGCTCTTAACCGCTAGGGCTACTTCCAGCCCCCTTTAGTTTCTTTTGCCGTACAGAAGCTTTGAGTTTAATGAGGTCCGATTTGTCCATATTGTCGTATCTTATTTCTTGTGCAGTTGCTGTCTGATTTAGGAAGTCTTTTCTAAGCCTATGTCTTGTAGTCTGCTGCCAACTTTTTCTTCTATCACCTTCAGAGTTTGGGGTTTCACGTTGAGGTCTTTGATCCATCTGGAATTGACTTTTGTACTGGGTGAGAGGAAGGGGTTTAATTTCATTCTTTTACAGGTTGTAATCCAGTTTTGACAACACCACTTACTGAAGATGCTGTCTTTCCTCCATTGTGTCTTCTTGGACCCCTTGTCAAATATGAGGTGGCTGAAATTGTATGAGCTCAGGTTTGTATCTTCAGTTTTATTCCATTGGTCAACTGGCCTGTTTTTGTGCCAGTACCAAGCTGTTTTTATGACTATAACCCTGTAGTGTAGTTTGATGTCTGGTAGAGCGATGTCCCCTGTATTGCTCTTTTTGCTCAAGGTTGCTTTGGCTATTTGGGGGTCTTCTGATTTTCCAAATGAAATTGAGAGTTTTTTTTGAAGCCTGTGAAGAAACTCTTGGGGATTTTGATTGTGATTGCATTAAATCTGTACACAAGTTTGGGTAAATAGTTGGAGCTAGAAGATATCATGCTGAGTGAAGTAACACAGTCCCAGGAAAACAAATGATGAATGGTATCACTCATCTGTGGATACTAGCACCCATTACCTAAGTGTATGGCAATCTGAGCAATGTGCTCTGATAGAATGCATGGAATTATGTCATTTTTTTACACTTGTTGATATTTGTTCTGTGTTCCACTATGTGTTCAATTTTGGAGAAGGTTGCATGGGATGCTGAATAGAAAGTAGATTCTTTGGTGTTTGGGTGGTCGATGTATGTTAGGCCTAATTGGTGTATCATATTGTTTAGTTCAGGTACCTCTGTTTATTCTTCATTAGGAGCTGGAGCTGAGATTATCTGGAGCCATGAAATCTATTAGACACAGGGCTCTCTGGGAGGATGGGCAGAGCTTTGTTAGCCCACCTAGAGCCAGGCCACAAGGGCCTGGGAGCCAATTGCGTTTCTTTCTTTCCCCTTTTATTTCTTAGTTGTTGTGCACATCATTAGTTTATTTACAGTCATATCTGATATGACTTCAAGAGATTAATCCATTTTTCAGGCTGAAAGTCTTAAGTATTCTTCATGGCTGTTATTAATTAAAACATCCTTATTTCATAAGTAGTTACTGCTTTACTATATAGAAAAGGTGTAGCAAATCCAGACCCAAAATGCAGGGTTACCATAGCCAGTAACAACCACTGTCTTCTACTAAAAATGGAAAATTCTTCACAGGACAAAATCCACCACTTTATATTAAAAATATAATTTAAGATTTTATTTCCTGGAAGCCTGTTCTAATTTGTCTTCCATTGCTGTGACAAAACACTCTGACTGACACCAACTTGGGGAGGAAAGGGTTTATTCAGCTTACATCTCCGGGGTCACAGTTCATCACTTAGGGAGCCCAAGGCAGGAACCTGGAGGCAGGAGCTGAAGCACAGGCCATGGAGGAATGCTGTTCACTGGCTTGCTCCCCTGGCCCATGCCTAGCCCTCTTATACTGTACACAACAACCTGCCCAGGGTCGCACCACCCATAGTGGGCTGGGCCCTCCCACACTGCTCGACAATCAAGACAATACTCCACAGATGTGGCCACAGGCCAATCCAATGGAGCCAATTCCCCAACTGAGGCTCCATCAACCCAGGTGTGTCAAGTTGACACTAAAGCTATCCAGCACACAGCCTGGCCAATCTATCCATTCCCACCCTGGCCCCTGCTAGCCTTGGGCTCAGGTGGGATCCAATTTCTCCATTCAGGTCTCTGGACTAGCTCCCTAACCCAGACTAACCGAATCCTCTAGAGCATTTGCTAAGACACTCCACAAGCAGTCTCCACTCCCTACTTCCCCTGGGCTCCGGATGTGCCTGGCATAGATCAGCCCTCCTAAGACCCTGACAAATAAACCATAAACTACTCATCGAAGGTGCTTCTTTAGCAAAAGATGGGGTCTAATGCAGAGTTCAATAACTGGTCTCACACAGAGAATCTACATCTGAGAGATAATCATCCCTAGCTGACATATCTACAATGGAACCTCCACACCTATGGCTTTTGGAATTTAGCAGAGCAGGGGTGGAGTGTATATTAGTACATCCCTCAACTCTCACCAGGGAAACTTTCTTATGCCAGAGTGTGATGCACATAGAAGGCTACAACTGGTTAAGTTTTGGGAAATAAGAGCCCGCAGAGTGTGTGTCTTTAGATATGACTCCTATATTAAAACTCATCCACCCACAATTCAGAGAACATCTGGAAGAAGGGATGGGAAAATTATTGTTAGAGCCAGGGTTGGTCCATGAACATAGGGAAACAGAGGTTTCAGACCACTGGAAACTTGCTATTGTGAACTTGCAGCAATGGTGGCCTGAACTACAAGACCCGTGCTAACTCAATCATACAAGTGTCCAGAGTAAATTGAGGGAAATGGGCAATGGGCCAACCCTAGCCTGAGAATGGTTAGAGACTGATTACTGCTGGATGAGAGAGAGTAAATCTCCCTTAAGAGCTCTAAATAGGCTGGCTAGACTCCAGTGGATGAACTTGCACCAAAGGACAGCTGGATACAAATGCTATACTGGATAGTACTTAACATGTATGACAGAGTACATAAGGCCTAGTGGGGGAGGGGTGGGGACATGGATGGGAGAGAGGGTCTAAACCTGATTAAGAAATCTTGTATGAAATTTACAAAAGCTCATTTAAAGTATTTTAAAAATATTAATTTAGTTTGTAGATAATGTTTATTATGTCATCTACATATATAGATCATTATACTCTGTTTACATCATCACCATCCCCAACTGCCTACTCCTGCCCCTCCCAGCTGGTTCCCTTTCTTGTCCCAGTTAGCCCCCACCTCTGCTTTCCTATCATAATATACTTATATATAATATATCTATATATATATCTATATATGGGGTGTGGTGTGTGGAATAACAATATTCCTATTATATTATCTATCATATTTACTCTTCAATAGTCAAATATTAAATATTATATACATATTTTATATTCCTAAGCATATATGCACACAGACATGAACACAGACACAGATAGACAAACTGACACACAGATACACACACACACATACACACACACACTCTCACACATTGCTTTTTGATAAATGCTCTGTATGGCTTTTCTCTTTCCCACTAGAAGCTTTCCATGTGTGTTCTGAGACTGTCAATTCCTATTAAAGAGAGATGCATGAAATTTTGTATGTATGTATGCTACCACTAATGGATCTCCCTGAAGTGAAAGATTTTTGACCTCACACATTTCAGTATCTGTAGGACTATTCACCAAGGCTTTTGAACTGTCAAAGAAAACTACATCAAATTCAGTGATAAGAAAAGATATCAGTGAAAACTACTGCAACATGGGAAAGAAGATCAATGCATATCTGAACCAGAAAGTGGGAGCTTTTGTAAGCAAGAGGATAAATGGTTGAAAACATACAGGAGAGCACTGTTTCCCATATGACTCATGTGACTTGGACCACTCGGTTCGCTATGAGGTTCCATAGAAATTAGACTCCTTCCTACAGACTCTGAGCTAGAGGCTTGCCTTTCACAATGATACCTTTCAAAAAACTGCAACTCCATTCTTTAGAAAGGCATTTTTAGTTTGTGGAAGAGTTATGTCTCAAAGAGCAAAGAAAGAATTTACAATGTCAAGATTTCTAAACTGAATGCATTGCATTTTAAAATAATATCCAGGGGTATATAGTGAGAAGAAAGCTGTCTAAAATTCCACTGAAGAGAAATCTGCTAATTAGACTGTAAAGAATCTTTCACTTATTCTTTCTGACCATGAGCAAAGGAGAAGACTTGGGGATTGCATGGCCATATTCAGTTTGCAATAGCATCTGAGAATGTCACCCCTTCTCTTCATCTCACACCATTGTGCTTGCTGCTGTACCATGCAGAAATCCCCCATCCCAATTACATGAGTGAAAGATCCTGATGTCTTGCAGTGCCGAGTGGGCATTATTATGTCGGTGTGCTCTCAAGAGAGGACCTCCGAACATTTCTCTACACTCCAGCTCATAATCCATTCAGTGTTTTCTGAATCTCTTTTGAGCCCTAAGTAATCAGAAATTTTAAGACATTAAAGAGTATTTCTATTTGAATCCATGCTCCTGGTCTCATTCTCTACCTCACAACTTTCTAAGCCTATTGTCCTCTCCTTTGTCATTCTTTCAACTCCTCTTGGGTATAACATGTTTATGTTTATAATGTTGATTCTTCATTTTTATATTTCTGTTATTTTGAATAAAAATACATGTAGACACCTTACTATTGACTGTTAATCCTAGCACTAAAATTTCCGACTTTAATCTAGGTGTGATAGCTATCACATTGTACTGTGGAAGGAGATGGTCAGAGAAACAAAGACTGCTATTTTGTTCCAGGGTTCTTACTTAGACAATCATCCTATCTGAATGGGCAGTCAGGGTATATATGTTTGCACCTAAGGAGATTCTTGGTGGTAGTTATAAGAGGCCTGAGGACACACTTGTCCCTAAGATGGTATTTCAAATGCAAAATATGAAACTAGGCTTATAAACATATGACTAAAGAAAAGAATGAAGACTTTAAATTAATATTTTGAATAAAAATCTTGAAAAGGTTTGAAATTGATACCCTGAAAAATTTTTGTCTTTTTGAGACAGGGTCCCCCTGTAACCCCAGCTGTCCTGGAACTCACTCTGTAGACCAGGCTGGCCTTGAACTCACAAAGATCTACCTGCCTCTGCCTCCAGAGAGTGCATTGATTAAAGTCATGTGCACTATGCTCAGCAATACCCTGAATTTTTAACAAAAAGCTTTTAAGTGGGAGTTTACCTATGAAATATGTTTTGCAGAGGCACACAAAACAATTGGGAAAGAATCAGATTACTATTCTAAATGTTCTTGAAGAGACAAAAAGTACAACTTGTACAAATCGGGTATATTTATTGAGTTGTACAGAAAATTAAAACAAGATATAAGCTTAATCAAATTCTGAATTTCAGACACAGAATTTAAAACTCTTGAACCTGTAGGCAAAAAAATGAATGTATTTATTTCCTGAAATGCAAACAGAAAATTCATGGCAAAATACCAAGTAATTATGTGTATGAATACTTGTATTAGTTAGGATGTATGATGATACTTTATGAGCTTTTCATTTTACAAATGTTTTAGAATGGCTGTGTATCATGTTAATAACTAGAAAACTACAGTCAAAAAGGAGAGAACAAAGAGATGGTTTTATTTATGAACATATTTGCAAGGTAGAATATGTCAAATAAGAATTTTAAGACTTACAGTGGTTTCATGAGTTTACTGGACCCTAAACTCTAGCTGCGTTTTACTGGTTCCAGCTCATCTTGGTTTTCTAGCCCCAACATACGCTCCTTCTCTCTAGGACTACTGACTTTTTGTGTGAAGTTTTTGCCATTCATTCATTTACTTATTTATTTACATATTAACTTATTTAGAAACTCTGTAAAAGTCTGGTATTGGAAGCTGTGGATGGGAATCTGTATTCATTTGAAAGGCTGAAACAGCAACATGCATCGTTCAAGGCCAAACAGCAACATGCATCGTTCAAGGCCAGTCTGGGATACCGCATGAGACAGTGTTTCACAATGTTACCCAGCTTTATTTTTCACATGATAGAATGAAATTACAGACCGGAAAATAACTCAGTCTTCTGAGGTGTAGTTTCCAAAACCACAGCTGAAAGACCAACTGTAGCTTTTATTTATCCTTGATTTTGGCTTCCATAAGTTTCAAGAGATGAATTTATTTTTTTTCATAATTGAAAAACAAGAAGATTATATCCCTACAAAGTTGAAAGTAATTTTTGTTTATTTTAAAAATATTTTATTGAAGTTTTGTGCATTCCATACATCATTTCTTAGTCGAATCTAGACTCATCTCCCCTTCCATGCCCCCACACCCAACCCAAGCTCATGCACCTTGCCATACCTACCCTTTATCTTTTTCTGACTCTTTTCAAAGTTTTTCAAAGAAGAGGATTATTGTCCTCGGGAGAACTTTACTGTTTCAGTTGACTCCCTGTCCCAGTTCCTCTGCTGTTGCTTTTCCCTCTAATCTGTTTTTCTTCAGCATATACATATACGAAAGTATTTTTTTAAAAGAACAAAGATCTGGAAAACCCAGGATATGTGAGCAGCAATCTGCTAGATGTGAGTTTCTTGCTTTTCCTCAATGTAGCTTAGTATTTTCCCAGGCTTTCAACTATCGTTCTTAGTCATATAGGCAGACTAGTGCCTAAAACACTTGAATTAGCAAACCCTTTAAATGACAACTTTAATTTCAGTTGATGGCTATAAATATTGTGTGTAAAGAAATTCTCCTGGATGCAATCTATTGCAGCATTTCTGTGAAGAATTCTTGCTGGCTTTTGAGTCACATTCTTGATTGTGTACCTGACTATTGTGAAAATGGCTTCAATAAGGCTGCATAAATCTTCCCAGAAAGCAAGAGTGACTAAAGTGGGTTGACTGCAAGATCAGTCAAATTGGCACTCTGAGAGACTCCCTGTTGTCTGCTCTGCCATCACATATGACATCCTCATATGACATCCTTTTTCCCAAGCTGGTCCTCTCAAGGGTAGAGAGTGGCTACCACAACAGTTTTCACAGTCAGGAGTACACTATGTTAGTAGAAAAAAAATAGTCTATTTTAAGAGTGAGACAATCTTTTAGAATCCTTCTCTGTCTTGTCTTCCTTAGTAATAAGTACATTGACCATGTGTTCAGCACTAAAATGAATACAAGCACAGAAGTGAGGGGCCACAAATAAAAATGACAGAAGAAAATCATTTATGAACTACAAAAAAGGATTGGTGCCTTTGATATTTAATAACTAGCACTTAGCAGGGCGTGGTTGCACACACCTTTAATCCTAACACTTAGGAGGCAGAGGCAGGTGGATCTTTGTGAGTTCAAAGCCAGCCTGGTCTACAGAGTGAGTTCCAGGACAGCTGGTGCTATAGGGAGACCTTGTCTCGAAAAGACAAAAAAAAAAAAGATAAAATGTATTTATCTCTGTGTCTGGCTTATTTTACATAACATAATGATTTTCAGTTCCTTCCTTTTTCTTGTAAATGTGATGACTTCATTTTTATTTTTGGCTACATAAAATTCTGTTGTGATATGTACAATATTTTAAAAATCCATTCATCTATGATGGACATTTAGGCTGGTTCCTTTTCCTGGCTAATGTGAATTGTGAAGCAATAAACATGGATGTGTAAGTTTCTCTGTGGTGTGGTGAATTAGAGTCCTTAAAGTATACATCTAAGAAAGATATAGCAGGGTCATATGGTAATTCTATTGTTAGGTTTTTGAGGAACCAGCCTTCTGATTTCCATAATGGCTACACCAGTTTGCATTCCCAGCAGCAGTGAATAAAGGTTGCATTTCCCCCCCACCCTTGCTGGCCTTTGTTGTCATTTGTTTTCTTGATAGCTATTTTGACTGTGGTGAGGTAGAATCTAAAAGCTTTGCTTTTATTGTATTGCAAACTCTAGGTATAACACACACACACACACACACACACAAATGGACACTTAGAAGTGTATGAAGTTGGGACACTATGTAGTCTAGTGTATGAGGTACCCGGAAAAGGCTTTGAGGAACTGAAGGGAGACTTAATGGTCAATTTACAAGGACAATTTTGATTATGTTTTGCAACAAGGAAGAGCCATAGGAAGTCTTTAGCTGAGAAGTTCTTCAAAGTTAACTGAGGCCAAAACAAAATGTAGGGTTAAATGAAAACTGAAGATGACAAATCTAGCCAAGAAGCCAATGTAGTTGTTGAAAGTGGGGAAAATACATAGCCTGGAACTTGAGTAAATGTAGCAAGACCTGGACACAGGATGGCAAAGGACCAGGGTGGAAGAGGCTGGACAGGCAGGCAGTGTGAATCTCTGAACAAGGAGCTTATCTCCTAGTTTTGTTCCTTTGAGGTATTCAGACATATCTACTGCATCATTCTCAGCAGCCAGGAAATTGTAACTATTAGTGACTTCTTACATAAAATACAGTGTGCTATCAGTGAGATACTATGAAGCCCTTAAAAAATAGGCTGTCTGATGCCAGGTGTGGTGGTGCACACCTTTAATTCTAGCACTTGGGAAGCAGAGGCAGGCAGATCTCTGTGAGTTCAAGGCCTGCCTGGTCTACATAGTGAGCTCCAGGGACAGCCAGAGATATAGGGAGACCCTGTCTCAAAAAAACAAAAAACAAAAAACAAACCCATAGACTCTCTGTAATTGCATAAGACTAGGTGTAGGCAACAAATGGGGTGCATTTTACAAATATAGTAAAAGATCTTCACAATGATTATCCATAGAAGGAGAAATTGCAAGCAGTGTTTACTTTTTACATATTTATTTAAGGTTACTTATTCATTACAGATATTTTCATGCTTACAAATATGTCTGTTATATCTATGTGGCATTGTCCTCAACTGGGCTCCCTATGAGCAAAGTCTTTTTATTACCATAACCTGGGCAGACTTTTTTCTATAAGGAAAGGATACTTATTTTGGCTTTTGACTCTGGTGTTACTGGGTCTATGGGCCTCCCTTAGTGACAGTCTTCCTACTGGCAGAATTCTAGGGCAGTACAGAATGCAACATAAGAAACAGGGGGCACATGCTCTCTTTTCCTCTCCCAGAGTCACCCAGAGTTAGTTTTAAGGGCATTAATCTAATGACCTTATCTAAATCTACCCACTTTCTTTTTTTTTTTTTTAATTTTTTTTTATTAATTTTTATTTATTTCTGTAAATCTACCCACTTTCTAATGACCCCACTTCTAAATACCACCACTGGATGAAATTTCCTTATAATTCCATTAACCTGTGATTTTGGAGATTATGCTCCTGTGTGAGCTAAGGGAAGAAATGGGTCACAAGCCATTGAGACTGAAGCATATGGAGAGATTATATGTAAGGGGAGGCTTTTGGGAGAGAAACCTGTTAGGAAGAGAGGAAGACAGCACTGGGCAGAGGGGAAGCTGGACTGCACTGTGGTTCTAACAGGGGCACACTGAGGGCTCTAGCGCTATAGCATTCGTCCAGTTCTGTGGCTGTGACAGAATGCTTCAGAAAATCAACTTAAAGGTTGGAAAAGATTTTTTTTCAGAGTATCATGGTGAGGAGTGTATGGTAAACTGGAACTATTTACCTCATGACAGAAGCAGAAAGAGATAGAGGTAGAGATAGATGGGGAGAGAGATAGATGGGGAGAGAGAGAGAGAGAGAGAGAGAGAGAGAGAGAGAGAGAGAGAGAGAGAG
>VZQC01007495.1:5732284-5779408 GCA_009823505.1 Rhizomys pruinosus
TATATATATAATTTTTGACCATTTTCTACAAAACACCTTAACAATCTTTATACTCTATCCCATATCTGTACCCTCTTTCCAATAATGCCCCCTCCCACCAGATTTCATGCATTATGTCATATGAATATGTTAAGGCTTATCAAGAGAAATTTGTGTACACAAATGTCCCTCAGTGTAATTTCATCCACTGGCGTCTAGTCAGCCTATCTAGAGTCTTCCTCTTAAAGACAATCATCTCTCCCTAACCCAGATGCAATAAGCTGCCAATAGTTCCTTGTTTAAGGTTGGGTCCTGATGCCCATTTCCCCAGTTCTTTGCTGGGTTTTTGTCTGATTAAGTTTGCATGAGTCTTGTGCATGCTGTCAACATTGCTCTAAGTTCATATAAACAAGTTTTCAGAGCCCTGGCAGTCTCTGTTTCCTTATGATCACGAACCAACCCTAGTTCTTACAGTCTTTTCCCCCTCTTCAATAATTGTCCCTGACCTATGAGTGGGTGATGTTTTAAATAGGAGTCATATCTAGGGACATACTCTCTGTAATCTCTGATTCTCTATACTTTACACAGGCCTTCTGTGTGCATTAGAAGCTTTTGTGACATGAGGAAGCTTCACTGGTGAGAGTAGAGAGATGCATTAATAGTCTCTCTATCCCCTGTTACTGTATGTTCCATGAGCCTTAGGTGTAGAGGCTCACTGTAGATGTATCGCGTATAGCTGGGCATATCTCAGACACCTATTCTCTGTGGGTGACCAGTTGCAGAACTTTGTAATACTCTCAATCTGTTGCAAAAAGTAGCTTCTTTGATGAGTGGTACAGGGTATACTTCTCTGTTCCACTTTTGTATTAATTTTTGTTATTTTTTATACAAGATTACATTACAAATCAAATCTAGACCCGTGTCCCCCTCCCTACTCCCCACCCCACCAGAGCTCATGCATTCTGACAAACATAGTTTTCATCTTTTTCTCAATCTCTCTCAAAATTCTTGATGCAGAAGTTGACTGTTTTGAGCAGAAGTTCACCGTTTCAGTCAGTTCTTTGATGAATTATTTGCTGTTGTTGTTTTTGTTGTTGTTGTTATTGTTCTATATTATGCATCACTCCCAAATACTTGGACAAAATCTCAAGGAGCCCTGCACAAGAAATACTTACAATTGGGTAATTGGCACTAGCATCCATAGATGAGGGATACCATTCATTGTATTGCAGCTCTCTTTACAATAGCAAAGAGCTGGAACCAACCCAAGTACCCCTCAACTAACGAGTGGATAGAGAAAATGTGGTACATCTACACAATGGAGTTCTATTCAGTGGTAAAGGGAAATGGCATCATGAATTTTGCAGGTAAATGGATGGAACTAGAAGATATTATGTTAAGTGAAGTAACAAAGTCCCAGAAAAACAAATGACAAATGGTATCCCTCATCTGTTCCATTTTTTTATTTAAAAGAATACATCTTGTGATGCTTTTAGAAATTTAAACTAAAATAAATACAATTTTAACTTTTTGAAATCATTTTGAATATTCTAATTTTATTTATTTAGTTTTAAATTGAGCATTTTGACACCTCATACAATGGGGTGTCATTGGGTTCCCAATCAAACCCAATCCACCCATGCCCTAACCACCCATCCCATCAGATCTCATGAGTTACATCATCCAAGCTAAGTCATATCCAGTCAAGCTCCCAAACCCAGACATCCTTCTGTCCAAATAGTTCCCCTGGAGTCTAAATAGCATATCTAGAAATCCTAGGTAAGACATATTCTTCCTCTCCCAACAGTACTAAGTCTCTTGTAGTTCTCTGTCAGGGTCAGTCTCCCCTCACCCTTATTTATCTTTATCTGCTTTGAGACCCTGTTCCAGTTGGTATGGGTCCTGAGCCTGATGCCAACACTGGCACATGTTCACATGTGAAATCTTACAGTCAATTGCAAAACCCTGGCTTTTCCAATATTTCCACCCCTTCTTTTGTAGGCTTTCTCCAAGAGTCTTGATTATCTACCAGAAATAGAAAATAAGACCATACTGTTCAGAATAGGACATGCTTCAGGGATAGGACTTATATTAATGGAATGGGAACTGACCTGGAACACTTCTACCTGAAGTTAAGTGCTCATAATGCTAGAAAATGTGCACACTACTAAGGGAGAAAAACAATCAATGGTACAACCCAACCCCAAAGCCTAACAATCATGATGAGCTGCCCAGAAAAGTATATTGGCGGAGTAGAGGCACTGTTGTCTAGGGGAGGGTCCACAGCTATCTAATTAGACTTGAAACCCTTTCCATGGGAGAGAACCCAGAGCCACTGTTAACTCAGCCAAATGCACAAGGCTGGAGAGGATATCAAGCTTAGAGAAAAGCCTATTGGTGGCACATTTCTAGACAAATGATATTTCTTACCTGGAATCTGATATTTATAGACAAGCATATCATATGCCGCTCATCTTAAAAGCTACTCTTTGCAACAGATGAAGGCCATCGCATAATCCCACAATTTGCCAGGCACAGAACATATACATCTGAAAAAAAAATCCTCATTCCTAGGAGACACATCTAGAATTGAACCTCTACACACAGAATGAAGGGCAGAGAATAAAACGAGTGCACCCCTCAGTTCTCACCAGTAAAGATTCCTTACACAATAGAGTTTGATGCAAATAGAAGGCCACAACTAGTCAAGCTTCAAAGAATGGAAGCCTCCAAAGTGTGTTTTCCTGGATGGGGCCCCTGTATTAAATTTCACCCAACCAAGGCTCAGGTATCATTGCAGAAAAAACATTAGATGAGTATTTACCATAAGACCAATCTTATACTTCTACTCTATCTTCTGATGGACTTCTACTTTCATTCTAAAGGAATTTAATATCTGTCTAGTTTTTAAGTTTAGCTTTTCTCCGTACTTTTCCTGCATTAAGTGGTAGAGAAAATTGGACATGGTGAGGACTTTATTGGAAAAGCTGAAATTTCACTCAATTGAACATACAAAAACATATATCCTCTACAGGGATAAACAGAAATATGTGGCTATTTGATGTTCTACTAGAGAGGATATTTTATCACAAGGTAAAAATATAAAGCAGGCTCTACAACATGCTCTACCGGGCAGCATGACAATGATGCCTTCCCCCAGAGTCACACACAGCAGAAGATAGATTTAGTGAATCTTGCACTATGATGAAGGTCCCACACCCCAGGGCCGGAGATTAACTTCTGACTGTAGAAGTGCAAGAATTTCCATTTGTGTTCTCAGGAGCTTTCAAGTGGCAGAAGGAAGTGCACCTCAGAAATCTGCCTTTAATACAGTCACTGCTTTCAGGTAACCTAGAAGAGGTTTATCAAATCAAAGGAAAACCTGGAGAAGGCACAAATGAATGAAATATTTTAGTTTTTAGGTCATTAGTATTATTCAGTACAGGAGAATGTATGGAACCTTGGAAGGAAGAATCTAGTAGTTTCCAAATACCATTTGCATTTACATGTTTGAAAATTATGTTCCTTGGGAATCATCTGTCAAAGAGCCTCACTTGCTGATGCTTTTCATCACCTGCAGCTGTAATGATGACAGAATACCCCTATCAGTCCTTGCAAACAGAATAAAACCAAACCTGGTGGATTTAGATTCTTTTAAACAAAATGGAAAGTGCGCCTTTACAGAATTAAAAAAAGAAAAGAAATAAAAATTAAGAAAGGAAAAATTAGTGCCTTGGTAAGATGACCATGATTCTATTCCCAAGCCCCCCATGCAACTACAGGAAATGTCACCCATTTTATATAACTAGCTACATCAGTACAAAATGAAAATAATATCCACAGATGGTAAAAAATCCCTAGCCTGAGTAAGTTTTAAGCTTTATATCTTTCAATAGCAATGGCTTTTAAATGAAATAGGAGCTCTATATATTATATAAATTATTTCCACCAAATATATAAGGAAAAAAGATCCAGAGTATAGAAAAAAAAGATTAAAGACTAATATAGTATTTTAATAAATAAGGAAATTTTAAGACAAAGCAGTATTTGATTATTTACTTTGTGAATATGAACTATAATTTATGGGTGGCATGTTATTAAACAGACTTCAAAAAATATAAGCATATCAAGTTTAAGAACAAGTTATTTGTAATGCAAAGATGTTCTAATATTGTAGGAAAGATATTAAAGTAATATAACATGTTAACAGATAAGAGAATGTATTATTATTTCAATATTTACAGATGAAATTTTATAAGTTCATTAGGTATTCATAAAATAAATGCAAATTCTCATTGAAGAATGAATAAAAATAACTTTATTACCTAAATAAAAGTTCAAAAATTGAATCAAACCTGTAACATTTCATGCCTTGTTGAGCATTAAAATGTTCCACTTAAGATACAGGTCAAAATATAAGAGCAGTAGGTTACAGCACCTACAAAAGAACACACAAAACATCAGAAGCAAGAATATTACAAGTAGAAAACTGAATATCATAAAACATTATTGTGCATACCCTTATCTAAGTAGAAAACCATAACAATCTATGGATATGTTAATAGCATTTTTGGGAAACAAAACAAGATGAAAAGATAAAAGTCAAATGCACATCCATGAATTACCATAAACAATTACACAGTTAAAGGTCCCTTCACAATGTGACTTAGAACATGCCCAATTGATTATCATTCTGACTTGGGCTAAGACCCTTTGCCCTTCTAGAGAGCTCCTAACTCAACATACTGAAACCATCTAGTCCCTCCAAATGAAAAGACTAACTATTTATAGATGATCAGAAAGCAACCAAGCTACATCAACAATAAAAATGAAACCCAACTTCCACTCAAAAAAGCAGGTTAAGAATATCAAATCAGCTATACAACTAATAAATGAAATCCATATGTCCCAGCCACAATACAAAGCACAAACAATATGAAAACCCAAGATATGTCCCCCCAAGTCCCACCAGTTTTACAAGAGTATTATAAAATAACCACTCAGAGGAACCCCAGGACATAGAATTGAAAAGAATAGTCATAACTATGACAAAAGAATGAAAATATTTTAAAGAACACACAAAAATTTCAAAGAACTCAGAGATGATAGGTATGCACTCCTGTTTGAACTTCCAAAAAATACAAACATACAGGTGAATGAAATTACAAACACAATTCAGGATTTGAAAATTGAATTCATGAAACAGAAATATTGAAAAAAATCAGGCTGAGATGAGGATGGAATAATGAAGCCTGGCCACCAGAATAAATTGAACGGAAAACTGAGTTTTAAGACATGATAAAGTTGAACAATTGGACTGCTCAAGAAAAGAATAAACACAGGCATGGAGTATGCAGAAAATATGGGAAGCTATGGAAAATATATACATCATAAGATAGAGAAAGGGGAAGAATCTCAAGCCAATGGCATTGATCAGATCTTCAGGATTATACAGGAAAACTTCCCTAAATTAAGGAAAAGCACACCCATATAGATAAAAGAAAGATACAGAACAGCAAATAAACAAGACCAGAACTGAAATTCACAATGGTATATCACAGTAAAAACATTAAATATACAAAGCAAAGAGTGGGTATTAAAACTGCAAGAAAAAGGCAAGTTACATGCAAAGGAATAAGAATTACATGTAATTTTCAATGCACATTATAAAAGCCAGAAGAGCCTGTAAAAAAGTATCCCCTGTCATAAATGATCTTAAATATGACTTCCTGCAAGACTATCATAGTTGAAAGAGAAGAAAAATCTTCCATGCCACACATAGGCTGAAAAAATTCATGTCCACTAAAACACCAGAATAATTGTGGAAACCAAAAACAGGACTAAGAACACAATTAGAAAACAAAATGACACTTCCCAACCCACATCTGTCAATGGTAACTCTAAATATTAATGGAATTAACTACATAGTAATGAGACACAAACTAATTGAATCGATTAAGAAACAATCCATGTTTTATTTTGTCTACAGGAAAATCATCATACCTTCAAAGATAAGCACCTTAGATTGAAAGAATGGGAAAAATCCAAGCAAATAATAGTAAGAAACAAAGGGATGGGAGATATGTCTCAGTGGTTAAGAGCACTGGATGTTCTTGCCAAGGTCTAGTGTTCCATTTCTAGCACCCACAGGACAGCTTTCACACCATCCATAAATCCAGTTCCAGGGGATCTGACACCTTCTTCTGACCTCTGTTGACATAACAGAACGTGGATGCATTTATATTCATGCAGGCAATACCCTCATATGTGAAAATTTAAAATTAACACATTTTAAAAAATAAACATGCAGGCATTGTGATTCTAATATCTGACAAAATAGACTTCTAATTAAAATAAATCAGAAAAGGTAAGGCCAATTCATTGTGCTCAAGGGAATAATACTCCAAGAAGACATTATAATCTTGCAAAAAACTCTGGAACTTCCATTTTTCATTAAAACAGCACTACTAGACTTCAAAACACAGATTAACACAAACTCAAGAATACTAGGTGACTTGAATACCATGCTAGTTGCAATAGAATGGTGAACTGAACAAATAATAAAACAGAGAAATACCAGAATTATATGATATCATACATTAAAGAGACCCTGAATACATCTAGAAAATATTTCACACATGCACCATAAATATACTTTCAACTGAAGAGTTGCTCATAACTACTTATGGCAAAGGTGGCAGCATGTACAAAATCCAATCAAGTTTAAAGCAGACAAAAACAGCATAGAAATGGGGAGCTGAATAAAAAGCTCCAAAAAATACCTGAGGAACTACTGGCAACCAATGACTAGAGAGTTGGTTTTCTATAAGGGATTGATCCTAAAAATGCTACAGTGGATGGACTCACACCTTGGGATATGTGGGTACACAAACATGGCTCAATAAGTTTCAACACATATGACAGAATGCATGAAATTCTGTGGAGGAGGTTATGGAAGCCACAGGTAGATGAATGTGTCTAAATATGATAAAATATAGTGTATGAAATTCACAAAAAGTCACAAAATATTAGACCTGAAGAAAGAAAGTTAAAGGTTAAAAAGATTCTATCCACAAAAATAGAATAAACAATAATGTACTCAAACACTATTTTTTTAAACAGTCATTAAGCTGTTCTGGAGATTATAAAATGTGTGTGAAAACCAAAAAACATAAGTAAATGTACATACAGTATTATAGCCCTGGATATGATGTCACATCATAAAATTGCCAGTACTGTGTCTGAATTAAAATAGAATTTCAAAAAAGGATAGTTTGACTTCCTCTTTTCCAATTAGTATTCCATTAATTTCCCTTCATTATTGTATTGCCCTGGCAAGCATTTCAAGCACTATATTGAAGAGTAGTGGTGATAGGGGGCAGCCTTCCTGGGTTACTGCCTTTAAGGGGAATGCTTCTGATTTTTTTAGGATAATGTTAGCAGTGGGTTTGTTGTATATGGCTTTGATTACATTGAGGGATGTTCCTTCCAGTCCAATTCCCTCTAGGACTTTAAGCATGAAGGGATGCTGGATTTTGTTGAAGGCTTTTTCTGCATCAATTGAGATGATCATGTGTTTTTTGTCTTTCAGTCCATTTATGTGTTTTATGATATTTATTGATTTATGTATGTTGAGCCATCCCTGCATCTCTGGTATAAATCCAACTTGGTCATGATAGATGATCTTTTTGATGTGGATCTGAATGTATTTGCAAGTATTTTGTTGAGAATTTTTGCATCTATATTCATTAATGAGATGGCATTATAGTTTTCTTTCTTGTTTGTATCTTTGCCTGGTTTTGGTTTTAGAGTGATTCTGGCTTCATAGACGGAATTTGGGAGATTTCCCTCCGTTTGTATTCTTCTGCGCAGTTTGATGGTTGTAAGACTTCTTTAAATGTTTTGTAGAATTCTACTGTGAAACACTCTGGGCCGGGGGGCTTTTTTTCAATTGGGAGATTTTATTACATCTATCCTTCTTTGCAGATGATATGATAGTTTACCAAAGTGATGCTAAAAACTCCACCAGAAAACTCCTAGAAATTATTAAAAGTTTCAGTAAAGTGGTGGGATACAAAACAAACCTAGACAAATCAGTAGCCTTCTTTTACACCAAAAATAAGCAACTGGAGAATGAATATAAGGAGACCTTCTCATTCACCATAGCCTCATAAAGAATAAATTACCTGGGACTAAACCTAATCAAAGACACCAAAGAGCTCTACAACAAAAAATTTAAAACCCTGAGGAAGGAGATTGAAGGTGACATCAAAAGATGGAAAGATCAGCCTGGCGTGGTGGCACATGCCTTTAATCCTAGCACTCCAGAGGCAGAGGCAGGCAGATATTTGTGAGTTCAAGGCCAGCCTGGTCTACAGAGTGAGTTCCAGGACAGCTGGGGCTACAGGGAGATCCTGTCTCAAAAAGACCAGAAAAAAAAAAGATGGAAAGACCTCCCATACTCATGGATTGGAAAAATTAATACAGTAAAAATGTCCATTCTACTCAAATTAATATACAGATTCAATGCAATACCAATCAAAATCTCCACGAGCTTTTTCACAGACTTGGAAAAAAATCATTAAATTCACATGGAAAAACAAAAACCCCTGAATAGCTAAAGTGCAATACAGGGGGTATTGCCTTACCAGACTTCAAGCTATATTACAGGACTATAGTCATAAAAGCCTCCTGGTACTGACACAAAAACAGACACGTTGATTAATGTAATAAAATTGAAGATCCAAACTTGAGCTCATATAATATCAGCCACCTCATATTCAACGAAGGGGCCAAAAATGTTCAATGGAGGAAAGATAGCATCTTCAGCAAATGGTGTTGGCAAAACTGGATCACCATTTGTAGAAGAACAAAATTAAGCCCCTACATCTCACCCTGTAAAAAAATAAACTCATTGTGGATCAAAGATCTCAACCTGAAACCCGGCACCCTGAAGGTGATAGAAGAAAAAGTTGGTAGCAACCTATAAGACATAGGCCCAGGAAAAGACTTTCAAAACCAAATAGCAGCTGCACAGGAAATAAGGTCAACAGCAGACAAGTGGAATCTCATCAAACTCAAAATTTCTGTACAGCTAAAGAAATAATCAAGGAAGTGAAGAGAAAACACACAGAGTGGGAGGAAATCTTCACCATTGATACATCTGACAGAGCGTTAACATCCAGAATATATAGACTACTTAAAAAACAAAGAAGAAAACAAATGACCTATTCAAAAGATAAAGAGCTGAACAGAGACTTCACCAATAAGGAAGTAAAGATGGCTGAGAAATATCTTTAAAAATATTCAACACCATTAATAATTAAGGAAATGCTAATTAAAACCACTCTAAGGTATCATCTCACTCCAATAAGACGGGTCAAGATAAAGAAAATGAAAGGCACCAAATGCTGGAGAGGCTGTAGAGAAAGCAGAACACTAATTCACTGCTGGTGGGAATGTAAACTACAACCACTATGGAAAGCAGTGTGGAGAATCCTTAAAAGACTCAAAATGAACCTGCCACCTCACCCAGTCATAAGCCTCCTGTGTATATACCCACAAGACTCATCCTACTGTAAAGATACATGCTCAGCTATGTTTATTGAAGCCCTCTTCTCAATAGCAAAGAGTTGGAACCAAGCCAAATTGAAGGGCCTGAGGCTGAGGTACAGGCACTCAAGATGGCACAGAGGGGAAGTGGAGGAAGAGGGAACTAAGGTTGTTTTGAAACTCTCCTCAGTGGTCTAAAGGGCTTCCATGCAGGTGGTCTAGGCATGATCAGACAAGGTGTAATCATCTTACTGGCTCTGACCAGACAGGCTATGCTCATGATCGGGTGACCTTTGTATCCATTGGCCACAAAGACCTCCCCACATAAACCACAAGCCTTTGACTCAGCTATCCTTACTTAAGCAAGTGCTTCTTCCACAATAAATGAGGTCCTGCTTTGACTGGCTCCCTGTCTGTCTGATTGTCTCTGGGTTCTGGGAGGCTGAGGGCTGGGCAGACAGCCAACTCATCCATCCCCCTGACCGTCCTATGGGGCAGGACCCCACACCAAATATCCCTCAACTGATGACTGGATAACAAAAATGTGGTACATCTACACAATGGAGTTCTATGCAGCAGTGAAGAGAGATGATATCATGAAATTTGCAGGTAAATGGATGTAACTGGGAGCCATTATGCATAGTGAAGTAACACAATCCCAGAAAAAAAAAAAAAAAGATAAATGTTTTCCCCCATATGTGAAAGCTAACACCAAATCTCCAGTTGGTAGGCAAACTGAGCAACTTTATTATTATATTTCTTTGTATCTGAAAGCAACTGTACTGTTATAATGTGAATCTCTTAACTGGCTCTAGAATCAATCTACCACTTATGTTTAGACATTGTAATTACCATATAAGGGTGAAAGATAGATATTCATATTCTAGAGTAATATAAAATTAAAGGGAAAAAAGTGAACCCCAAGTAAGTGAATTCCAAAACATATTTTGGAATTACCTTACAGTTTATTCCTAAATATCATAATTTTGATACATACATGTTGATTGAGCAGGCATAATTTGGAGTAATACAAAAGGGAGGGAACAACAACAAAATAAGGACTGGGTCAAAGAACTGACTGATTCAGTTAAATTTTGCTCAAAACAGCAAGCCTCTGCAGAAAAAATGCAAGAAAAAAAAAAAAACAATGAGAGAAAGATGCAAGACATGTATGGCCAAATGCATAAACTGAGGTGGGGGGAAGGGCAGGGAGAGGGGAATGTTTCCAAATTGGACCGAAAAATGATGTATGAATGCTGGTAGTTTATAGTCCTTGTGTCACGCGTGACCAAATTCCACACGCTGTTCTCTCCCTGCAAGCTACAAAGCTCTCTCCTGCCTGCAGGCAGACAGTCTTTAGGCTTAGTTCCTGGCAAAGAGAGGGGAGGGGGCACCATAGGAGATTACCCGTGGAAAACAAACGGACTCAGAGGGTGAGGTCCTGGAGAATATACTCTCCCTTTATTCATGCCAGAAGTGTCCTTATATACCAAAAGTTACTGTGCTCTGGGCAAGGAAGTGGGGGGCAGGCCGAAGGGAGGGGCAAGCCATCTTGGCTCTAATCAGGGGGCTGCAGAGCTCCTGTTTGTGCAACAGGTAAACTAGAGGTGCGACATTTTGCTCAATGCCTTAAGGAAAGGGGCCATCTGGTACTGGAACTTTGCAGAGATAGGGCTAGGCAAGAAAACTGTAATATCCCAGCCTTCCAGAGCTATGGAAAACTCACACAGATATCAGATAACTCTAGGAGGTTTTATGGGACAAGTCTTACAGGTCCTGCCTCGAGCCAGGCAAAGTTTCATTCCTACATATGAAATATACAAAATGTCAATAAAAAAGAACATAAAAATAAATAAATAAATAAATAAATAAATAAATAAATAAATAAATTTATTGCAGGTCAAAATGAAATCACACATATTTTATTAATGTATTTTAATAGCCAGGCTGGTCTAAAACTCAGCATCTTCCTGCCTCATTCCAGGATTACAGAGGTCTACCAGCAAACACTGAGATTTTAGTCTTACTTTTTTTGGTAGTGCTGAGGATAGAACCTAGGGTCCTAGATATGCCACACAAGCACTTCACTATCAAACTTTACCACATATCTCCAAATATTTTACTGTTTGGTTTATATCCCAGACATTCTTGTTGAAACCATCCACTGACCATAGTTAACATATAAATACCCAGACTGATATGAGAATATAGAAATGATTATTCTCTAGGAATAGGAGACTAAGGATTTCATAGTTAAGTGTTGAAATTAAGACCTTTGCTTTCTAACAATTTTCTCACACAAAACAAACAGCAAATTAAAACCAACACTGCAACATCATCATTATATACAACCATATAATCTTGATTTCTCCTTTGAGAATGCTGTGTTCATAGCTGTAGCCCATTTTTTAATTGGGTCATTTGATTTATTATTTTTTTTTAGTTCATCGTACATTCTGGAAATTAATACTGTATAAGATCTATAGCTGCCAAAGATTCTCTCCCATTCTGAGGGCTTACTGTTCAGTTGGCTGGTTGTTTTCTTTGCTGTATGAAGATTTTCAGTTTAATAAGTTCCATTTGTCAATTTTAGCCTTAATTCCTAAGCACATGATGTCTGACTTGGAAAGCCATTTCTTGCATCTGTATTTATAGGTTATTACCTTGTTTTCTTCTAATATTTCAGCATTTTAGGTGCACATTGAGGTCTCTGATGCATTTGTAGTTGATTTTTGTGCAGGATGATAGATATGGGTTTAATTTTATTCTTCTATACATGGATATGCCCTTTTCCTAGCACCAAGTGTGGAAGATGCCATGCTTCATCCACTGTGTATTTATGGCATTTTAATCAGATGTTGGGTGACTTTAGTTGCATGCACTCATGCTTATGTTTTCTGTTTTGTTCCATTGATATACATGTCTATTTTTATGTGAGTCCCATGTTGTTTATCCTATGTCAGCACTGTTCTACAGTTTTAAATCTGGTATGATAATCCTTCCAGTTCTTTTTGCTCAGCATTGCACTGACTAACCATAATCTTTTGTACTTCCATATTTCCATATAAATTTTAGTACTTTTTCTATTTATGTGAAAAAAAGTCATGGCATCTTTAATTGGAATTGCACTGATCTGCTCATGTAGATCAGACTGGCCTGAAACTCCCTGCTTATGTAAAGCTGGCTTTGATCTCAGAGAAATTCATCTACCTGACTCTGCCTTCAAAATACTGGGATTAAAGTCAAAGCCAACCACACTGTACTAGTCACTTTTCTGTTGCTGTGATAAAACCACTATGACCAAGGGAACTTATAAAATGAAGATTTTTTTGCGGTTCTCAGCCTCAGCCTTTAACGGCTGCGCTAGAAGGTGCGATATCTCATGTGGTTTTAGAGCCAAGCGCAAGGTAATGGGACTCGAGGTCTTATTTTGCTTTCAATCCCCATCCTCCGCTCACAGGTAACACAGAGAAGCTTCTGTCAGGACACGGCGCCCTCTGGCTTGAGCAGGCGAAGCCTGGCCACCTGCCCTTTCTATGGCTGAGGTGGGTGGAGGTGGGACAGAATCTTCCCACTTGTGCCTGAAGTTCCCTCCTGGTGCTGGCAGCTTTGCCGGGGCCATTGATGGCACATCCTGCTGCTTGGCACCCAGCGGCTCAGTAGTGTTTGGTCCTCTGAGGTTGTGTCTCAGATCTGAAAACTGCTGCCAGCTGTTAGTCTGGTTTCTTAATGGTTGCTTTCCCTGTTTTATTCCCATGGTTACAACTTTGAAATGTGGAGTCCAGAACACTTCTGAGGCTAGTTTCCTTAGGGGGAGAAATGTAGGATGCCCTCGTCACATTCGGAAAGGTTTCCAGTGTCATTCAGCCGCTTCTGGAGATGGTCAGTGAGGAAGCTGTGGTGATTAGGAAGAGCCCCTGGCAACCCTGGTTCACTCTTCCCGTGTCATCCACTGGATGAGTCCCCCTCTGCCAAGTACCTGCATGCTGACTTGCAAGATGCTTTGTCCCTTTTCACTTCCGGCAGTGCAAGTCTGGGGTAAAGGGTCTACTGTGTGCTCTGTTGTAATTTGTTGATACGTAGGAAACAAAGACTTAGAGAAAGCCAGTTCTCCGTGGGAAGGACCCAACAAAAAGGTCATCTGGACAGGAGTAGCTGTGTTGGGGACAGGCACTGTCATCCAGCTGTGCTCTCCACTGGCCTGCCAGCTCACATCTAGCTGAAGATCTTCCAGGTGCATGACACCTATAGCTCCTCAGTTCCCTGCTTCAAACCTGCAGCGTCCCCAGACCCTGTCTCTGGCATGTCACAGCCCAGGAGCGGCACTTCCTGTGAAGGCTCCGTGTGATGGCTCTTCAGCTGTTTAAAGGGGTCCTGTACTCTTTTAAGTGTTTGACCTCATGCTTTTGTAGTAAAAAGGATTTGGGGGTTGTTTTGTTTCTGAGAGGATTGTTTTCTGTTTCCTTTTGCTTTTATTTTGGTCTTTCCTCTCTTTTCATGTAGACCAGATATTTGAAAGGGCGGACGATGCTAAAGGTGTACTGTGCAGCTTGTTTAGACGTGATTTGGGGAACCTCTTACCTCAGATGGGAAATGGAATCATGACTTCACCCGGCCTGCTGGACGCTCACCCTCCCTTCCCTCCAGTTCAGTACCTGTTGTTTCTCCTTTCAAATATGTGATTGTACTAGCTCTTTCCATATGAAAGAACTCTCCTTATTTAAATAAAAAAATATTAAAAAAATAAATAAAATGAAGATTTTATTTGAGCTTAAGTTTCCAGGGAATTAGCGTCCACAGTGGTGGGAGGCATGGTGGCTGGGGCTGGAGCAGAAAGCTGATGCTTACATCTTGCAATGAGTACAGGAATTCAAGAGTGAGAGAGACTGGAGACTGCAAGGCTTGTTAAACTCACTAAGCCCGCCCCCAGTGTTGTACTTCCTCCAGGATGGTCGCACCTTCTAAGACCTTCTAGAGGAGTGCCACAAACTGGGGACAAAATATCTGAATACTTAAAGCCTATGGGGGACACTCTCATTCAAACCGCCACACATACTCAGTGATATTTTATTTTATTTTTTGAGTCCATTGTAAATATGAGTATTTTATTCATCTCTTTCTCTGATTGCTTGTTACTGCCATATAAAAGGCTACTGATTATTGTAACTTGAAAGTTTTGATCATTTATAGAAGATTTCTAGTGAAATTAGTGGTATCTCTTATTTGTATATTAAATGCATTATTTATGGAATTAATATGAAAATCAGGACAATTTGGTTTATTTTCCAACTAGTATCACTTTACCTGGAATTGATGTGAAGTCCTCTCTGGAAGACTATTATAATACCCATAATATTCCAACACACTATGCAAGCTGGCAAGGAATAAAATAAATCAATGGTCCTACCCAGTTGTAAAGCCTGCAAATCACACAAATGAATGGCACAACAAATTATCTCTGTTGATGAAATAGTAGCATTTTAAAATTTTTTTTATTTATTATTTTTATTTTTTTATGTGTATGAATGTACTGTCTGCATGTAGGTATGTGCACCCATGTAGTGCAATGCTGCAGAGGTCAGAACAGGGTGTCGGATTCCCCTGGAACTGGAGTTCTCCTGATATTGGAGACGGTTCTCAGCTGCCATGTGAGTGCTGGGGCCCGAACCCAGGTCCTCTGCAAGAGTGGTCAGCATTCTTAACCGCTAGGCCATCCCTCCATCCCAATAGTAGCATTTTTTAAACAACATTTTTTTAATTTAATTTAATTTTTTATGTGTATGAATGTACTGTCTGCATGTAGGTTTGTGCACCTGTATTGTGCACTGTAGGGAAATCCAACTGAATTGCAGGCTAGCTGTCCAGCTGGCATGCCTCAGGGCACTGCATGGCCAAGAGTCTTGCTCTGCCCCAAGGAGGAACAAGCAGTTTGGTCTAGGTGTGTGATGCTGGGTGGAGCAAGGTGTGCAGCTGTGCGGAGTTGGGGGGGCTCATGATTGGTCCTGGGAACTAACGTCATTTGGTTTATAAAAACAAGCTGTGGCAAAGAGTAAATCTGAATTCCATAGTAACATCATCACAAAGTTCCTGGCCAATATTTTTATTAATTATTGCGTTCATATAGGCTAAGGTAGGCCTGAATTTCATTTGGGTGGCCAGTAGGTAGGAAAAAGGTTCCCTTTGCGGACCACCAACCTGGGTAGCTGGTGTTGTGAGTGAAATTCCTTTCCCAGCTCTGGGCAAGTAGGAAAACATGGCCAAGAGTGGAACACATGTCTCGTGGGTCTAGGCTAAGAGCCTAAGTTGGAGTTACCACTTAGGTTGGGCTATGGGAAGTAGCAGGCTGGTCTCTGTGCTGAGGGCACAGCACCCCACAGTGTCCTTATAGCAGGTCGTGTGTCCCCATCCCCCTTAGCAGGGCCGGTTGGCTCCTGTTCGCCATAAAAAGAAAAGCTTCCTTCAGTGCGATGCTGCTGCGGAAGTCAGAAGAAGGTGTTGGATTCCCCTGGAAATTGAGTTAAAGACGGTTCTCAGCCACCATGTGGGTGCTGAGGATTGAATCCCGGTCCTCTGCAAGAGCAGTTGGTGCTCTTTTTCTTTGTAGATCATCTTTCTTTTTTTATTTATAGATATAGTATATATGTATATCTATATAAGATATAGGAGATATATGGATGATTAGTTATATCACATCAGACCCGTGCCCCCTTCACCAGTGCCACTACCCCACCAAAGCTCATGCATTCTGCCAAACATGTTTTTCATCTTTTTTCTCAGTCTTTCTCAAAATTCTCAATATAAAAGTTGCCTGTTTTGAGCAGAAGTTCACCATTTCAGTCAGTTCTTTGACACAGTCTTTTCTGGTGTTGTCGATGTTGTTGTCATAGTCGTCATTGTTGTTGTTCTTTCCAATATGGACCACTCTCAACTACTTGGACCAAAGCTCAAGGAGCCCTGCACAAGAAATACTTAACTACTAGGTAATTGGCCCTAGCATCCACAGATGAGGGATACCATTCATCATTTGTATTCCTGAGACTGTGTTACTTCACTCAGCATGATATCTTCTAGTTCCATCCATTTACCTGCAAAGTTCATGATGTCATCTTTCTTTACTGCTGCATAGAACTCCGTTGTGTAGATGTACCACATTTTCTCTATCCACTTGTCAGTTGAGGGGCACTTGGGTTGGTTCCAGCTCCTTGCAATTGTGAAGAGAGCTGAAATAAAGATGGCTGTGCATGCATCTCTGTGGTAAGATGACTCTTGTGGGTACATACCCAGGAGTGGTATGGCTGGGTCAGGTGGCAAGTTCATTCCAAGTCTTCCAAGGGTTCTCCACACTGCTTTCCATAGTGGCTGTACCAGTTTACATTCCCACCAGCAGTGGATGAGTGTTCCCCTTTCCCCACAACCTCTCCAGTACTTGGTATCATTTGTTTTCTTGATCCTAGCCAGTCTTATTGGAGTAAGATATCTTAGAGTGGTTTTGATTTGCATTTCCTTAATGATTAATGATATTCAACAATTCTTAAGAATTTTCTCAGCCATCTCTAATTCCTCACTTGAGAAGTCTCTGTTCAGCTCTTTGCTCCATCTATTAAGTGGGTCATTTGTTTGCTTTCTTCTTTGATTTTTGAGTAGTTTATATATTCTGGAAATCGATGCTTTGTCAGATGTTTCTGCAGTGAAGGTTTCCTCACAGTCTGTGGGATTTCTCTTCACTTCCTTGATTATTTCTTTTGATGTACAGAAGCTTTTGAGTTTAATGAGGTCCCATTTGTCAATTGTTGACCTTAATTCTTGTGCAGATATTGTCTGATTTAGGAATTCTTTTCCTGTGCCTATGTCTTGTAGTCTGCTGCCAACTGTTTCATCTACTGCCTTCAGAGTTTGGGGTTTCACGTTGAGGTCTTTAATCCATCTGGGGTTAACTTTTGTACTAGGCTAGAGGTAGGGGTTTAATTTCATTCTTCTATAAGTGGTGATCCAGTTTTGCCAAAACCACTTGCTGAAGAGGCTGTCTTTTCTCCATTGTGTCTTCTTGGCCCCCTTGTCAAATACGAGATAGCTGAAATTGTATGTGCTCAAGTTTGGAACTTCAGTTTTGTTCCATTGGTCAATGGGTCTGTTTTTGTGCCAGTACCAGGGTATTTTTATGACTATAGCCCTGTAGTATAGTTTGAAGTCTGGTATAGAGATCCTCCCTGTACTGCTCTTTGCACTCAGTGTTGTTTTGTCTATTCAGGGTCTTTTGTATTTACAAATGAAATTAAGGATTTTTTTCTAAGCCTATGGAGAAACTCTGGGGGTTTTAATTGGGATTGCATTAAATCTACAGAAGAGTTTGGGTAGAATGGACATTTTTACAATGTTAATTTTCCCAATCCATGAGCATGGAAGGTTTTTCCATCTTCTGATGTTGTCTTCAGTTTCTTTCTTTAAGGGTTTAAAATTTTTGTTGTAGAGATCTTTGGTGTCTTTGGGTAGGTTCGTTCCTAGGTATTTTACTGTTTTTGAGTCTATTGTGAGTGGGAAGGTCTCCTTGAATTCCTTCCTCAGTTGCTTGTTTTTGGTGCAAAGAAAGGCTACTAATTTTTTTTAGGTTAATTGTGTATTCTGCCACTTTTCTGAAGCTGTTAATCATTTGTAGGAGTTTTCTGATGGAGTTTTTAGCATCCCTTTAGTAAATAATCATATTATTGGCAAATAGGGGTAGCTTGACTTCCTCTTTTCCAATTAGTACTCCTTTAATTTCCTTTTCTTGCCTTGTTGCTGTAGCAAGTGTTTCAAGCACTATATTGAAGAGGAGTGGTGACAGGGGGCAGCCTTGCTGAGAGCCTACCTTTAAAGGGAATGTTTCTGTCATTTCCACATTTAGGATGATATTGGCTGTGGGTTTCCTGTATATGGCTTTGATTACATTGAGGAATGATCCCTTCAATACAATTCCCTCCAGGACTTTAAGCATGAAGGGATGCTGGATTTTGTCAAAGGCTTTTTCAGCATCAACTGAGATGATGTTGTGGTTTTTGTCTTTCAGTCCATTCAAATATTTGATGATATTTATTGATTTTCATATGTTGAACCATCCCTGTATCTCTGGTAAGAATCCAACTTGGTCATCTTCTTGATGTGGGTCTGTATGCCATTTGCCAGTATCCTGTTTAGAATTTTGGCATCTGTGTTCATTAGGGAGATGAGTCTATAGTTCTCCTTTTTAGTTGTATCTTTTCCTTGTTTTGGTAATAGAGTGATGCTGGCTTCATAGAAGGAATTGGGGAGAATTCCCTCTGATTGAATCCTTCTAAACAATTTCAGTAATAATGGTTGTAAGTCTTTTTGAAATGTTTTATAGAATTCTGCCATGAAACCCAGCCTGGGCCTGGGCTTTTTTTAGTTGGGAGGTTTCTTATTAAATCTTAAATTTCTTCATATATTATGAGTCTGTTTAAGCTGTCCACCTCTTCTTTGTTGAGCTTGGTGATTCCCAGGATTTCAGATATTCATCCACTTCTTCTAGGTTTTTCAAACTTGGTAGAGTATAGGTTTTTGAAGTATTCCCATATGATTTTCTGGATCTTTTCATTGTTGTGGTATTTCCCCTTTCATCATGGATTCTATTGATTTGGAGTTATTTCTTCTTTCTTTTGGTTAACTGGGCTAGAGGTCTGTCTATCTTGTTTAGTCTTTCAAAGAATCAACTTTTGGATTCATTGATTTTTTTTCTATTGTTTCTTTCTTTCTATTTCATTAATTTCTGCTCTGATTTTTGTTATTTCTTCTTTGTTATGTCTGCTGCGTTTAGGGTTCATCTGTTGTTGCCTCTTAAGTGTTTTTAGGTGTAGTGATAGAGCATTCACTTGTGTTCTTTCTGTTTTTCTAATGTAGGCACCCAGGGATATAAACTTCCCACTTAGGACTGCTTTTACGGTATCCCATAGGTTTTGTTGTGTTGTATTATCTTTGTCATTCAAATCCAGGAACTGGATTTATTTCTTTCTTTATCTCTTCCTTGACCCATTGATTATTCAAGAGTGTGTTTTTTGGTGCTCTTAACCACTAGGCCATCTCTCCAGCCCCCAATAGTAGCATTTTTATCTTGGACATGATCAACAGGTATCTAATTGGAATTAGGTCTGTTCAGTACGAGGGATTCAATGGATGATACTCTTCACATAGCCAAGAACACATAGGTGGAGAGGCAATAGACCATAATGAAGAATCTATTTATGTCAATTTCCTATACTGATGTAATTTTTTCACTATATTCTAAATATGTAAACTTACATTTATAGACATGAATAACTCTCAGCACTCATCAAAGAAGCTTCTTTTTCCACAGATGGAGACTATTACAAATTTCTAGAATGGCTCAAAATGCACAAAACAAGTGATTGTGAGGTTTTCAGCTCTAGTGCTGTATCTACAATGCATCCACTACACATAGGCTCAGAGAACATCACGAAAGAGAGGGAATAAAAGTCATAAGAGCCAGAGTGACACTACTTTATGTATTCTAGATATGTCAGAGAAACTATACACACAATATCTCCATGTAGTCCGACAAAGATCTACATAATGACAAAACCGTTTGACATGCCAAAGTAAATGAGGGAAATTTCACCTCATCCTGCCTCAAGATGAAGAGCTACGGATGGCTAATGGACACAATAGGAAGAAGAATCAGTGTCCTTCAGTAACTCATTCCCTAAGAAATTATCTAATCCCAAGTGGGAACCTTTACATGTATGCAAGTACACTACTAAATGGACTCTATGGTGTATGTGTGTGTGTGTGTGTGTGTGTGTGTGTGTGTGTGTGCGTGTGTGTGTTTGCAGAGGAAAGAAACAAGAGAGGAGAAATGGTCATTTATTTTAGAATATAATGAGTATGAATGGGTGTATGTATCTAGTAAAGGAACTTTGAAGGATGCTCACATAAAATTACATAAAGAACAGCATATAAATCACACTTCAGCTCTAGATTCCAAGCCCATTTCTACTTATATAATGACCTTGGTAAGACCTGAGGTGTCTTTGAGTTTTATATTTCTTACAGAAAAGAGGACACAGTTAATTATTTCATGTGCATTCTAATAGCATTTTATGATTCCATTCAACTCAAATAATATACTAACTAATGTATTTTTGAAGGATTTGTAATGTGTAAAGTATTTTTCTAGGTGACTTACAATGTGTAGTTTGCAATAGTCTATGAGGCAGTATTAATAACCTCTTGTAGAAGATTCAAAATCCTATCAAGATTTCTTATTCAGCTCCACTGAGCTACTTTTAATGGAACTAATAATATTCAATTCCAGTATTCATGCCTTTCACAAAGAAAATGATAAGCATAACTGAAGGAAAAATGGATATCTCAAGAGACAAAAGTCTTTTTCTGAAGTACTTTGTTTTTAGTTTTGAGGAACATTTTTTATAAGCAACATATTTCAAAATGCAAATATTGCACTCCGCACTAGCATGAGTTTGAAGGGCTTGCTCACACTCACATTTCAGAGTCTGAACATGCATTTTCTTTTTCCTCTTTTTTCCTGTTTTGTTTTGCAGACTTGGCCAGAACTGAAGTATGCTTTGGGCTTTCTTACTCTTCTCTACAGCCTCCTCCCCTCCACGTGGTGGCCTACTGTGTAGGTGTCTGGCCTCATTCTGTTTTAACTCAAGCCAACTGGCTTCCTTCCTTCTCTTATCCATTTCTACTCCCTGGGCAGCTGTGGAAATTTACAGCTTTCCTGCTATGACTTTCTTTTAAACTCTACACTTGAGTCTACTCTTAAATTCTTTTATTAATGAGACCAATAACTAAAAGGGACTCAATTTCCCCAGTATTATCTACTGACCTGTGAGACTCCCCAATATTTCCAGAATCATGTAAGTGGCCTATACACAGTTATTGCAAAAGGTCCTTTGGTGACAAGAGCAGATGAACCTTAAGAAGGCTCTTTTTATCTTTCTATTTTGCCTTCAGGCTACTAGCTGCTGTATGATTCACTGCTTCCCAGGTAGAAGAAAGAAAAACAGACTCTTATTTTTTTTTCTTTTTTCCCAAGTTTCCTTCCTGGTAGATAATTATGAGACATGAAATGCATATACAATATGTTTTTCTTGAGTTGTTTTTCCACATGTCTGTGGCTGATGACCATATGATGGGAACTTAATAGAACTACATTTAATTCATTATCTTCTTTCCTTGGGCAGTATCCTTTCCTGTTGCACTGTAGTTCTAAGAGAATCTGGGTGCATTTGGATCAGGATTTTAGGAAAATGGAGACGAGCATACAAGAGGCTTAGAAACACTTGGTGTGGTTTGACCCACGGACTCCTGACTATAATGATGTGGACAAGAACTGACTTACACCATTTGATCCTAAAACAATTGCTTTTCTAACTCTGAAGGAGTGTCAAACAAGGCAGCTAAATTTTTAAATCACAATTAGCTATTTTTGTATATTTTATTGAAATTCTGTGCATTTCATATAAAACATTGTACTTATCTTTAAGTCTCCTTCCCCTTTGGCACCCACATATGGCTCCGCCCATAAAGAAGAGTAAAACTGGATTTAACTTAGTCTATCATTTATGTTAAGGCCTATTGAGTCAAGTTCGTATCCCCAGATTTCCCTCACTGTAAGTTCATCCACTGAGGTCTAGGCAGCCTATCTAGAATCACTCCCTTAAAGTTGATCATCTCTTCTTTACCCAACAGTAATTAGCTGCTCAATAGTTCTTTCCTTAGGAATTGAGGTTGAGTGGGTCTTGTACATGCTGCCGCCATACCTATAGGTTCATATGGGTGTATAAGTGCAGAGGGTTAATTTTTAAAATAATTCTGTTTTCTAAAGGACTTGAATTCTAGCTAACCCTGAGAATCCCAGATCTGTCTGATCTCAACCAAGGAATTCTGGGTGGGGCAAAATGGTTTACTTTCTCCTTCCCAGTTGCTCATGTACTCCCTAAGCAATATTGTCATTCGTGGATATGGGGTACATATCCCAGTACTCCATTCCTTTTCCATTAACAGTTTGTACCTAGGAGCCATGGGAAGATCAAAACAAGATCCAAATTTAATCCTACAGTGAACCCAATAACAACTGACTCTAAGGATTTCCCTTCCTTGGGTTGAAATTAAATTTCCTCCTCCTCCATTTCTGTTTGCTATTTGGAATCTACTCAGTGCATCTTCACCTGTCCTGCTTGCGCTGTCTTCTTCTCTCTCCCTGATAACTGAACTCCTTGCTTTTTAAAGGAAAAGCTGGTAAATATCCATATTTAATCTGTGAGTTGTAAAGATCCCACAAAGACTCACATCCTGGTGAGGTCTGGGCTCATTTTAACATGGAAGTGAGATCACCAAGGGCAGAATAACACTGCCACCCCCATCAAATACTCCAAACTCCAAGACCCACTTTCTTCATGTTTACAGTGTCCTTTTTACTGTGAAGTTTTAGTTTGGGTACCTTTGCTTTCATTTTTAGTTTGGAGTATCTGTGTCATAGACAAGCTAAGGAAAAATAATATTCCGATGTAGTCTCTGTTTTTTTCCAAGTTATTTAGATACTATTTTTGTGCTCCTTATTCTTTAGGTTATGGTGACTTAATTCAAAATTACATATGGTAAAGTGAAAATGTCTCGGTATCCAGATAGTCCTCTTTAAATGGGAAATTTAGCCTCAGTGATTACTATTCTTCCTACCTATCTAGATTGAGAAATGTAATATATATTGACAGAATAAAAAATTGAGTAAAAGAGTTCATGAAAACTCTATCTACCTGTCTATCTATCCATCTATCATCTATCCACCTTTCTATCTATCCACCTATCTATTATCTATTTATCTATCTATCATCTATCTATCTATCTACCAATTTTCTATTATCTATCTATCTATTATGTATCTATCTATCTATCTATCTATCTATCTATCTATCTATTATCTATCTATCCAACTATCTATCTATATCTATTATCTATCTATCTATCTATCCATCTATCTATTCATCCATCTATCTGTCTATTATCTATTATCTATCTATCTATTATCCATCTGTCTATTATCCATCTATGTATCTATTATCTATCTATCCACCTATCTATCTAACATTATCTATCTATCTATCTATCCACCTATCTATCTATTATCTATCTATCTGTTATCTATTTATTATCTATCTATTATCTATCTATCTATTATCTATCTATCCAACTATTTATCTATATCTATTATCTATCTATCTATCCATCTATCTATTCATCCATCTATCTGTCTATTATCTATTATCTATCTGTCTATTATCCATCTATGTATCTATTATCTATCTATCTATCCACCTATCTATCTATGATCTATTTAATTATCGATCTATTATCTATCTATCTATCTATCTATCTATCTATCTATCTATTATCTCTCTATTATCCATCTATCTATCCACCTATCTATTATCTATCTACCTATCTACCTATCTATTATCTATCTATTATCTAACTATCTATCTATCCATGTAACTATCTATCTATTATCTATATTTATCTGTTTATCTATCTATCTATTTATCTATCTATCCATCTATCTATCCCAAACCACCAGGAAGGTGACATTCTCTGCCTCATAAGACTTCTGTAATGCGTGAGGCTCAATATTAACTCCAGAAGATTTTTATTTTGCCTTTTTTATAACTTTGTTTTGATGGTGGGTCCTGCTGAGGCAGGATAAGATCAACCAAGCAAAACAGGAACAATTCATTAAGGTCACATGATATTAGAGTCATTTAGAGTCAGATCAAAAGAGGTAATAGAACAAAAGTCTTCTTACCTCATTGTTACTCTTGAGGGAAGACAAAATATAATTAACTCAGTTGTCTGTTGGTTAAGGAAATTAGTTCAACTTGCCTCTTATTCCCTTGTGGGTTCCTAGGAGGAAGGAAGAAAACAAGAAACAAAAGAGTAAGAGATAAACTGCAAAGAATTTTCTGATTGAGAAGACAAACAGGACATGGGGGTTCCACTAATATTCCCTTAGTATTACAGAGGGATAACAAGGCACACTGAGCTGGCATCAGTTAAGCTCTTATAAAAGGATGTGTGTGATGTTTTTCTGTAGTCAAGCCTGTCCTAAAATTGCACTGGAGGATGAAAAATTGTCCTGTGGAGCGAAATATAAATTGGAGTATTATATTACCCTACAATTTGTTCTCTTTATAGGAAGAAGCATACTTATTAAGTTGTCTGCCTAAATTTGCAGGCACACACAAACTGGACATAGGTGCAGTTTTTCTAATAGTTGTTAACTTCATGGAGGGTCTAATCAGTGAGTATCTCATATTAGACACTGATAAAGACAGATACAGTTATGGCTATCTGCTTGATCCTCCTTGTACATGGCCACTAGATATTATACATCCATGATCTTATAATGTTTAAAAATATTAGAGGGTGTCCTCCCTCTGAAATCAAGTGTTCTACCTCTGATAACACTTTGAAGGGAAAAGTGCTTTCTGTCTTTCCAGTACCAATCACCAATGTATGTGCCAACAGATAAGAATTGAAATATGATATAATATAATAGTATAGTATAGTAGTATATCAACCTAGAGTTAATGCAGTAATATAAGCGTGACCAGTGTAAATTGGGTACACCTTCATATGTGGACTCAAGTACGAAGTTCTTGTCCATTGTAGACTATTGGGTTTCTGACCTTTCTTCTGATCCCTTAGAAAATGTAACTGTTTGCTATCTTCTTCAGTTTTACATATGAGCAAATGCATTTTGAGTAAAAATTATATTGGCAAAACGTCTGTGCTGTTTGAGCTAACTGAAAACCTGGCTCTGGAGACAGGATCTGGTCATTCCATTTCATAGTTAAGTATGTTTGTCTCATGTGACCTCAAAACTCCCTGTCCTAGTCAGACTGTTCCCCTGATTCTATGACATGGAGAAAGAAGAAAAAACATCCCCAAAGTAAATGAATTGTGTACTTCTGAACAGTTGAAGGAAACTAGCTCTGAAAGAAGCTGCTATTGTTTTTCCCATGACATAAAGATGTCTGCAGAGGAAACAGTTCGCAGTTGTCACTCCAGTATCATGATTTCTCAGGGCTTCCTTAGCTGATTGCTTTTAAATGCAGTGAACATAAATTTGGTGATCTTTTCATTCATACTGCTTCTTCTCTCCATCAGCTACTTGCACTGGTTCAAAGCCAGAAATATAGAGCATTATCTGGACTGTTCAAAGCACAGAAAGACTTACTCTTTCTTGTTTTCTCTGAGGTATGCCAAGGAAATTAAAATGTCTCAGAATTTAGAGTATGTAGATGAGGAATCTTAGTTTATATTATGCTATGTGTGAAATTTGCATTCAATCTCCTTTTAATATGAAATTATATTTCTTAATGTTACTATTTCTCATAGTTATATAAAAGTAAATAGTAGGGGCTGGAGAGATGGCCTAGCAGTTAGGAGCACCGACCACTCTTACAGAGGACCCGGGTTCGATCCCCAGCACCCACATGGTGGCCGAGAACCGTCTGAAACTCCAATTCCAGGAGAACTCCAGTTCCAGGGGAATCCGACACCCTCTTCTGACCTCCGCAGCATTGCACGATACGGGTGCACAAACCTACACGCACACAGTACATTCATACACATACAGAAATAAATAAAATTAATAAAAAAAGTTTTTTAAAAAGTAAATAGTAATTAGGGTAAATAATGTTTAAAGAATATAAGAATGGAAATATTTTAATATAGAAAGTTTCTGTACGGAGACTAAGATGGGTGGATGATTTCACAGAATGAGGAAGGAAGCTTGAAAGCCTAAACAAGTTGCAGATGTCTGAATAGGCTATATAGGATACCTAAAAGATGGGACTTAGAAATGACATATGTGATTTTAAAACTTCTAAGTTTGACCTTCAATACATTGATAACAAACCTCGATGTAGTACTCAAGTTATTGATCTGCTCTTGGTAACATGTCAATAAGTAGTATTGGGTAAAAAGTGAAAAGAACAGAAAATATGCCTAATCAGGGTTTATTTTAAAATGGTGTCAGGGCTGGAGAGATGGTTTAGTGGT
Organism: Rhizomys pruinosus; assembly: GCA_009823505.1. Taxonomy (NCBI): domain Eukaryota; kingdom Metazoa; phylum Chordata; class Mammalia; order Rodentia; family Spalacidae; genus Rhizomys; species Rhizomys pruinosus. The sequence continues at coordinate 5,758,910 of VZQC01007495.1, forward strand.
TAAGAGCACTGACTGTTCATGCAGAGGACCTGAGTTGAATTCCCAACACCTATATGGCAGCTACCAACTACACTTCCAGGATAGCTGATGCTGTCTTTTGTTTTCTGGGGCTCTTATGCTCACATGCTGCACTAATTACATGCAAACAAAATACTCATACATATAAAATGTAAATACATACATTTTTATTTTTCTTAAATTTAGCTAAATATTACACAGCAATAAAAATCACCAGCTTAAAAAGTTAAAATTAAAAAAAAAAGTACCAGCCTGGTATAACTTACTTCCAAGTTCAACTACGTCCCAGACTCTGGACCCCCAGACTCTGGACCATCGCTAAACATGTCCTGCAGCCCTAGTGATTCCATCTTTTCAGGCTTGACACTGAGACTCCACAAGGTTAAAGCTAAACTGTCCCCAGTCTAGACAGAAGAGGGTCAACACAGGAAAAGTTCCTCAGTGCTTCTAAAGAAAGGTATTGTCGGGGCTGGAGAGATGGCCTAGCGGTTAAGAGCGCTGACCGTTCTTACAGAGGACCCGGGTTCGATCCCCAGCACCCACATGGTGGCCGAGAACCGTTTGAAACTCCAATTTCAGGAGAACTCCAGTTCCAGGGGAGTCCAGACACCCTCTCACCAATGCGGCATTGCACGACACGGGTGCACAAACTTGCATGCAGACAGTACATTCATACACATACAGAAATAAATAAAATTTAAAAAAAATTAAAAAGAAAGATATTGTCAAGAAAGGCTTTTGACGTATTTTCAAAGAGATGAACTGGCACTGAGGAATGGCTGAAGAGAGTAATTGTGCATAATAGACCCCAACACAAATGACAGAATGTATGAACTCCAGGGGAACTGTGGGAGGGCGCAAATGGAGAAGCAGGTATAAAGCTGATTATGATTGAAAACTTAATATGTCTGAAATACACAAAAAATCAATATGTATGAAAAACATGAAAAAAGTAGTGAATAAAATCTAAATGAGTCAGAGGCTCCTCCTAAGCCCAACTGACCCCTGAATGTATAATCCCAAAGTAAAATGGTTAATTTTGACCCAAAATGGTATTAAACACGCAAGAGGAATGTATAATCAAAGTCTAAATAACTGGTGTTTTTTAAATGGCTTAAGGGATCACACTTCACAAGACATTAAACTTAAGTGCATATGATATTTTGCTTTAGGAAAATGACAAGATATATTACATAGTGACTGGGCTCAGTTCAACACTGAGGCCTCTCCTGTAGACATAGACCTACTAGTGTTTTAAACTAAAAAAGAAATGATGGTTACATTTCTCCTTTTCCTATAGAAGTCACTTGTCACTGAAATTCTAGCCACTCTGATGATTACCCCAGTGACTGACTGAGGATCCTGTGTTCCTCACTATGGACTCCAATCTTGCAGGCCAAAAGAAAAACAAGATAATGAGGAGCCCATTGCGTGGACGCTCTTGTGATCCCATCACCAGGAGATCGAAACTGGACAGGCAGCTGGCAGGGACCTCAAAAGCAGCATTTCCCGTAGCACCCTCCATTCTCTGGTCAGGAATGCTAGACAGGGGCTCAGATTCCCCATCTCTTCCTAACTGACACCTTCCCCGAGGCTGCACCTGAGGATGAGAACCAAGGTTCTAGGCCACACATTGATAATCCTGGTGAAAAGCTTTGGAACTGGATCTTTAGGTTTTCACATTAAAAATGGCGTGCACATTCTTCTATCTCAGCCTATCTCCAAAATGACGTTAGGGTTATCTCTTCAGTGAGGTGTTGACAGAGCTCCAGTGGAGGCTGTTAAGAGAAAGCAGATTCTTTCCAAAAGGATGAAATCTCAAAGTCCGTGTGAAGACGTAACATTTCAGTTATGCACAGTCAATGCCTGGCTAAGGGTTCACTCCTCAGGAAGTCGAGACACTTAAGCTATACTAATATACTAAGGAGGTAGAGTAATAATTATCCCTTTAATGATATAATGTACTTTTCTTTCCCAGAATTCTCACCCCTAGCTCAGTCCTTAAAAATGTCCTGTGATTCTCTGTGCCTAATTTTCAGCATACCAATTCAGAAAAGTGCAGTTTTCTATTTCCTTTTTATGTCTCTTTCTCTCAAATGCTGGACAGATCCCAAGTGTACTTTTTTTCTGGTACACTAGGCCTCCTTACTCTTTCTCTAAAGTTATTCCATCACCATTTGACTGACCTCCATGCCAGCTTAACTAAAAACGGATGACTTTGTCCCTTCTCTCTGCCCTTCCCCCAGGCATCTCCCAAGATTCACAGCTGACCTGCTCTGGATTTTTTCTTTTAAATGCTAATAAAATTTTCATTGGCTTCCCAAAAGGTCACTTTGTTTCTTACTTATTACACCTCAGCATGATCACATGAATGATAGCAGTGTTTACTTAGATATATCTTTTACCATTCAGTTCAGCAAAGGAGAGAAAACACACAGCATGTGTGGTGACAGGTGTGAACACTCATGCTCCACACACTGAATTCACATGTGAAGGTCAGTTATTTAAATGCAGACTTTATGTCATCAGGTCAGCTCCTTCTCTTCTCTCTCTTAACCTTCTTTGTTTATGAAGTAAACAATTTCACTATTTCCATGGTAATCTCTGCTTGCCTAATTCTCTCTCTCTCTCTCTCTCTCTCTCTCTCTCTCTCTCTCTCTCTTTTGATCAGTGGGGTTAGGATAGCAACAGATCCATAAACCAGACACAAAGAAGCATGATTCAAAACAGACATTAAATAAGATAAAGCTGTTCAAGTCCTAACTATTCCTTCCCTTTGCCTCTAGTACACCAGTCCATTAATGCTTGCCAGATTTGTCTTCATGGAGGATTTCAGAGTCAAACCACCTAATCAGCCAGTTCAGCCTGGAGTCTGCTGTAACTGCTTTGACAATATTTAGTAAACATTGAGAGAGAGAGAGAGAGAGAGAGAGAGAGAGAGAGAGAGAGAGAGAGAAATTCCCTGATTCATTTTCCTATCATTCTGCCACATTTATTTTTATTTTCTTAAATTTTAGCTTTATAAAGAGGATGGAGGACATCAATTATAGTATAAACATAGGAACCTATGAAATCTCACTGCATACAACCCCCCCAAAATGTATCTTGGATACATGTTAAATGATTATATTCAAAGTGTTTAAAGAATTGAGGGGTTTTTTTCTTTAATTCAGAGAAAACTAGCCTTACATTAATGTGTCTTAATAGTTGAACTCAAAGCCCATTTGTATTTGAATAAAAGGAACCATTTTCCTTATTCAAAATGACACTTTAGCCACATAATAAAAAATAACTGTAATTGCCATTTTTAAATGACAAGAGGACTTGATTTGCAATTTGTTTTTCTATTTCTGCAACATTTTCATTGGTCTGCCTATTTGTTGGATAGATTTCATATCCTATTGGGTTCAAGTGCTATTACACTTCTGAATTATTATTTCAATCCCAGCCTCACATAAATGGCATGGTAGAAGGATGCAATAAAACTGTACTTTGTAATACTGAGTCCACTCATGCCATTACTGAAAGCATAATGTCAGCACTTTCATTTGCATTATACACCCTATTTGTGCAGAAATTATATACACAGCCATAAAATTTTGCTTGGCTGTGAGGTATTAGTTCAGGCCTTGAATAAACAATTAGACAAAAACTATAAAATGGCTAAGACAATTGATTAAGAATAACATTTGAGCCAACAGTGCATGTGACCTGGCTCAGTGTCATTCAACAGAGGTTCTTCCTACTCTAAAAAAGAAAGTTCCTGGACAGGAGTTCTCAGGCCAGCAGGCCTATCCAAGCACAGACACAAATGCCTCGTGCTGGCTATTCGGAAGCTTTCTCCTTTGTATATCTAGGAAGCAAAATGAACTAGATTGAGGATATATTTTACATTCAGATGATATTTGGGGGTGTCCAAAGAAACTTTGACCGAAGATAAGGGAAACTGCCAGGACAGACCTCCAAACATACTAAAAGGTCATCTTACAAATAAGGGAGTAAAAGGTTTAGATTTCTAGGGAACAGGCATAAATCCCAAGGGATTTTTCATGTTTCTGAAAGTCAATATTCCTCTTTATTTGAGATAATACAAAGAAACAATCTCAGTATCACTTACACTTACTTTTCAAATGTTGATGATGCCTGACCTCAGGCCTATGTGGCTCACAGGAGACCTTCCTTTCTCTCAGTTCTAGAGGCTGGATCTAGAGTACGCTCCCATGTGATTGTGATGAATGACCTCTTCAGGGCTTTCTTAAAGTCACTAGCCCTTTTGCTGCATGTGAGAATTGTCTATTATCCCATTATAAGGACATTAATCTCATCACGAGATCAAAACCTCATGATCTCCCTGAAACCCAATTACTCCCAAAGGCCTTATCTCTGACTATATATCACCTTAGAAGGCAGAGTTACCATATATGAATTTTGGAAAGACACAAACTATTTATTCTATAACACATGATGAAAATGCCTTTAGATGATCTATAGCCATATAAAGACTCTCAAATTTCATAGTTTCAGTGACTCATTCCTTTGGACAAGATCTGGTTACCGTGCTTCTCTCTATAAGTGATAACCTTAAACGTAGGATGATGACAGTGAAGATACTCAAATAAATATTTTATTTCCTACTTATATATATTTGACATGTCAAGGACATTAAAATTTCTATTGTATTACAAAATACCATGGGACATTCTATGCTGTGTTATGTTCCTGAAGCTGAACTGTCAGGATTTTATATCCATTTTGTAATGTGACAGCTATGTGACTATAGCCAACTATATGAACCTTCCATACCTCCACTTTGTCATCTCTGAAATGGTCATGAAGGCAGTATGGGAAACATTGGCTGTCATGAGAGTTCTGTAAATTGATAGTAAGTAACCTAGAATGATGTTTTGCAAGTTGAGGACTGAAACTTATTAGCCCATACATTCCCAGCAAAAACACTTCTCCAAATTTATACATCTTTAGGTGAAAAAAATTTTTTTACATTGTTAGTGACCAGAGAGGCAGTTCCTCAGTCTGTCTCCAGATTGTCTAAATCTGGGGCACAAATCAAAGTCACCTAAATAAAGGAAAAAAGGCAATTAGTGTTTCCATCTTTTGTATTTCAAATGCTAAGTTTAATCTGATAACATAAAAATTGTATTCCCATGGCCCGGCTTGGTGGCGCACACCTTTAATCCTAGCACTTGGGAAGCAGAGGTGGGTGGATCTCTGTGAGTTCAAAGCCAGCCTGGTCTACAGAGTGAGTTCTAGGACAGCCAGAGCTACAGGGAGACCCTGTCAAAAAAAAAAAAAAAAAAAGACCAAAAAAAAATTGTATTCCAGCAGTTCATTGCTATGTAATAAATAAATGAGACATCAAAGCATGCATTTTGCTATTTACTAGTTATAACTTTTGCATTTTAGAGGACTGAAGAAATTTAACTATTATTGTCACATTTAGTAAATTTCATTCATTCTGGTAAAATATTTTGTAAAATTGAGTCTCATAAATTTATAGTTAACCTTAGTGTTTACTATATACCTGAAAATATATTGAAGATAAATATCTTAGTCAAGTCTGTATCAACTTGTAGATTGATTTCAGTTAAATAATATTATCAGATCCAAACTAATATTTCCTTATGTTTATCTTATATTTTCTTAAAGACAATTTTGAATTTTATTGGAGGTGATAACTTATCCAAAAGTAATATTAGTTTGATTTACAGAAAAGTACAACTAAAGCTGCTTCAATTTAATCAACTAAACAAAAGAGAAAAAACCTACTTCTCTAAATTGACACCACCTGAATTATTGCATAAAGTTCATGCTTAAGGTTACACATTTTTGGAAGAATTTGTAAATCTTAAGCTCCCTCATCAAGTGTCTCCATCAAAGGTAGTAAGCCACAAGGAAGAATTGAATCTGTAATCGAAAGACACACACACAAACAAACAAACAAACAAACGTTTCCCTAGTGTCTTAGGTATTTGTTTTCTCTATCGACTGGATAAGTGAATCCCAATAATGTTTCACTAGTAGGAGGATGCAAAAGAGATCAATCTAAAAAATTTATATTGGTGGATAGTGAAGAATATCAGAAATTTTGCAATCCCCAATGGGCATATGATGCCAAAAAGAAACTCCCTTTAGAATATATTTAGGAATAATCAGCGAGATGAGAGCCCAAGATATACTCCTGATGATCTGAGACCCAAATCTACTGTCTCACTCAGCTGGCTTACTACATGTTCACCACCATGGTTCTAAGTCTTCATTACTTCTGTCTATACAATGAAAGATGAGGTTCTGATAAAATTCTCATTTCTCTCCCAAATCCTCTGTTGATGTTTCAATGTTACATTATTTTCTATGAGTAACAGGAGCACTGCAATGCTTTGTTCTTACTTACAAGCTCATGATTTAATGGCATTTTAAATAAATAAAAGAGAAGACAATTGTCAGGTAGTGCTTTGAGGGTAATTTCTCTATGAACACATAGATGGAAAGATCTTCATTAGGAAAAAATTAACATGAAAAAAAAATAAAAATAGGATTCCTGTCATAATCATTGAAAGATTTCAGTTAAATTTAGAGATCATGAACTGAGATTATTTTTTTAATTTCTTGTTTTCCTTAAAACAGTTTATATCTAATTCATGAGAGAGGTGATGGGGGATTCATGTTCAGTCTTTAACAGACATTGTAGGATTAGAGGGGAAGCAAGCTGTGAGAAAAATAGGACCCATATCTAACCCAGACTGTCAGAATCCTATAGGACATTTCTGTTTGCTGAACGATTCTATGCAGAATGCCTCTTGCTCTAACTTTAAATGGTATATTTCAGAGACAAGCTTTGGACAAGAACAGACTTTCTGAGGCCCAAAGTAGATCCCCTGGTATTATTGGGGAAATATGAACTAGAAATTCCTCAATGCACAGGTAAAGGAGAAATCTCTGCTCTCAAGGTCTTCTCTCACAGAGACTGCTGTATCGCTGAGTTTGCAGATGTATCATTGCTTCTAATGCATAAGAAAACTCCCAGAGAAAATAATACTATTTTATATGTAATAATATATATCATATAATATAGTATATTATTAATAACATATATAATATAGGTATCATTCTCATATATTTATTTATGCATCCTTATCAATAAGATTAATACATGTAGCTAAATGAAGAAAAACACTATCTTTAAAATTATTTCAAGAAAGTACAAGTACATTCTTGTAAATAGAACATTACAAAAAGGGAAAGGAAATTTTCAAATGGTTACTTTATAATTTGACAACATTTTGAGATTCTGCATCTATGAATCTACAGTAGCTTTTAGCAAAAAGGAGGGAGGTAAAGAAAATTTCTCAGTGATCTTTAATGTTCTGCTTCCATGCAGTAAACTCTGAGCTAAGTTCTGCAGACACTGTTATAATTTTGGATACTGTGTGTCCTACTCTTTACAGTTCTTTCAGTCCATAATCTAGTAGCTAAAAACAAGTAAGTAAAATGAAATTACTCCAATTCTTCAGAGAGCAATTGGTCTACAATTAATAAGAAGGATAAAAGGGAAAAATGCACTAGAATGAGCCAATCCCAGACTTGGAGAAAATATAAAGATGGCAAAGGAAAAGAAAAATCACTAGGAAACCATCAAGAATGAAAACCATTCCTATACACAAGGAAACAAGAGACCAGGAGGTCCGAGGGATTGAGAGGGAAAATAGGGATCAGGTTAGACTGGGAGTCAAATCTGTTCAATGCTTAATGCACTAATGCAGAATCGCAAATTGCTTTGCTTATAATGAAATGCAGTTTAAAGTCTGTAATGTGAGGTGCAGCAGAGCCTTTCATCATCAGAAGGCGTCCTGTATGGCTGTGAGAAGCACAGTGTGCAGAGCATTATCTTTCCTGGGAAGGATTTGACAGACAGAATTTTGGCACTTCACATTTAGGAAACAGTATGTGTAACACCTCCCTGATATGTTACTGAAAAAAAAAAATAAAACCAAGCAATCTAAAGCATATCCTTCTTATTTTCTCTTTTACAACCAAAGAAGATAATTAGGAAAAAAAAAATAGACTGAAAATAAGTATCTATTACAACATAACAAAATTACTTTTTTGTGGGTCATATGGCTATTTTATTGGAAATAATATGATTTACAGTTGATAATTGACAACAAGAAGTACACAGCCAAGCACAAGACTGTGATAATTATTCAATGGATGGGCTCATTCCAGACAAATGTAAAGGGTGTGTGCAATGATATTTCCATAGTTTTTATCTTTAGGTAGTGAAGATTGCAGCCAACTCTGGCTGAACACTATTTGTCTCATGAATAGTTAAAACTGGTCTTCTTTACCATATCAAAAATTTACTAGAATATATATATATATATATATTTACTGATCCTTCATGTTACAATTATGTTAAGATAGTTATTTCTAAAGAATTTTCTTAATGGATGATTCCATCTCTTATAATTTAGTTCACTTTTGTCATTGGCTTAGGTTCTCCTACTTTCTAGACAAAAAGTAAAGTTACCTGAATTATTCTAAGTTAATAAGGTGTCCTACAAATTCTGACAGCCTCAGGGTCTGAAAGAAATAATGAGAACTGGTTAGAAGAGGGCAACTTTAAATTACCCAGTGTGGACACCTGCTTTCCAGTTTTACCTGAACTTTTCAAAATTTATTCCCAGAAGTATTTTGGCATGCATATTTTTGATATTCCAAACCTTGGTCATTTGTGAAGGACAATTTGCAAAATATTCTAATTCTAGAACAGGCTTGAATCCTTTGAAAATACAGAATCAGAAAGACTTAAGTAGAAAAAACAAATGCTACCATTTTTTCTAGAAGAATATAATTTTTTATCTCACTAGCTTTTCTCAAGTAGAGTTTTGCAATAATATTAACAGACAGGCCCAAGCTTGGGTGTGGAAGAACTACTGCCGGTATGAAAGAACATCTACAGTGAACATGGTCAGCAGGTAAAGGAACCTGCCACCCACCAGGGCCAATCTGAGTGTAATATCTGATGTGCATGGTGGAAGGAGAGAACCAACAACTACAAGTAATTTTCTGACCTCCACAAGTGCATGTCAAAACATATGCATACACAAGCATGCATAGATACATACACACATAACCAAGTTACTAGCTGAATAATAAATAAATAAATTGTACACATGATAAACATTCTCAAAAGATTTTCTTAAGAATACCTATAGTTTATTTTCAGAATTTATAATTTTGATTAATTTTTTTATTTATCTTTGTATGTGTATGAATGTACTGTCTGCATGCAGGTCTGTGCACCCGTGTCGTGCAATGCCGCGGAGGTCAGAAGAGAGTCTCGGATTTCCCTGGAACTGGAGTTCTCCTGGAATTGGAGTTACAGACGGTTCTTAGCTGCCATGTGGGTGCTGGGGATCGAACCCGGGTCCTCTGCAAGAGCGTCGGTGCTCTTAACCGCTAGGCTATCTCTCCAGTCCCAGAATTTATAATTTTGATTTATGTGTGGAGTGTATATATACATATTTTGGAATAATATAAAATAAAATAATTTAAAGAAAAAAAATAAGAACATCGCTGTTCAGGACCTGAGAGATGGCTCAGCAGTTAAAAACACAGGCTATTCTTGAAACAGACCCAAGTTCCACTTCCAACACCTACTTGGTGACTAAAAACCATCCATAACTCCAATTCCAAGGCATCCAATGCCCTCTTCGAATCTCCATGGATATTTCATGGAGATTCATATATATATATATATATATAATGCAATAGATATGCAAAATACTCCAAAATACTCATACCAATAAAATAAAAGTGAATGCAATAAAAAAATTGGTTCAAATTTTCATCTTAAAAAATCTAAACACATTTTAAGATTTTTATGTGTCTCTGTGTGTCTGTGTAAATGAATGCCATGTGTAAAAGGTGCCCATGGAAGCTAGAATAGGACCCACTGGAGTTGGAGTTACTGGTGGTGGTGTCATATGACAAGGTGTTGGGATTAGAACATGACCTCTGGGAGATCAGCATGCTCCCTTAACTGCTGAGCGCTCTCTGCAGACCCTAAACAAATTTCAATAAATTTTAAATGACTTATAAAATAGTTAATGAAGTATATAAGAAATAAAATTGTAGCACCAAGCATAAAACTTTCCTTTGAAAGATGTGAACAATTGACAAACACTTCTGATTTGTGTAAATTTTCTCTAGTGTAGTATAGGGTCTCACCTTCCCGTCCACCTGAATTGACCACAATCAGGCCAGGAATCTCTGGGCTGATGCTTGGACAGCTCCCTTCAGCCTCCCTGACCTGCAAATCCCAATCCACCTGCTCAGGCAGCTAAAATGTCCCTGGTCAGGAATTTCAGACTAATGCTTGGACAGCTCCCTTCAACCTCCCCAACAAAACACTCTTCACCACTTTTTACAGGCTGGAGGCTAGGAAAGCCTCCTTCCAACCTTCACCACTAGCAAGAACACTCTTTCCCACGTCATAGGCTGGTGGCCTGGAAACCCTCCTTTAAACCTTTCACCACCAGCAAACCAAGTTAGCCACCTGGTTGATCCCCTCCGAACCCACCGACCCCTGGCACTCAAAATTCAGGCTTGCTGACTGCATATGCACAAAAATAATAGATATGGAAGTTCTGTGTGATGGTAATGGAGAATTCACTTTATTTTAGGCAGTTCATACTTTATATATCCAAGATGATGTCACCTCCTGCATCCAATCCTAGACCTCTGCATCATGCCAGCAAGCATTAGAGATACTCTACCACTTCATCTATCAGAGTAGAGTAATAATCAATTAGATCTAATGTTCCTTCTGCACCATATGCTTTATCTTTCTCTGTTATGGAATGTATATAGTTCAGAATGTATCATTTTTTGTAAATAAGAGTATTGCAGATGTCACTAAAGTAATATGAGGTCTTACTTGAGTATACTTAACTTCTAATACATTATGATGGATAGCACATAAAAGAAGATAGAGACACATATGCGCACAAAGTGTTATGATCAACTGCATCACAAAATACTATGCTTTGGCAGAGGCAGAGGCAGAGCTGTAATCTAAAGCTCAGGAATACAAAGGATTGACTAACACCAGAAACTCAGAGAAAAGAAGGAAACAGACTTTCCCTACCGAAACAGGCTTTCCCTACCAGCCAGATTTCGAGATGCACATGGCTCTGCGTATTCTTTGCTCTTTTGCTTTTAGCCTCCAGAACTGTGTACAAACAAGTTTCTGTTCTTTTCAGTCATCCACTTGGCAGTACTTTGTTATGGCAGCCGTAGGACACTAATACACTTTCTGAAATTGCTGCTGGAAGGCAGATCAAATTCCTATCCTGAAGAAGCACAGCTAAACTCATTTTGATAGCAGTTAGGAAAACTGGATTTCTGACAGATGTTAACAGATACTAAACAAGGGAAAATGTTAAAAAAGAACAGAAGTCCTTAAGAAATGTCTTTGGAGAGAACTTGAGTGGTTCTGGTATTGTCTACTACTTAGACTGAACACAAATAACAGCACAGTCCTCATGAATATCATTTTGGCTTATTAAACTACCTAACTCCCTGTATTATGTTGAGGTTTAAAAGAAGATTTTTAATTGTCCAATTAAGTAACAATTGCATAGAATGGTAGAATTAATTCCCTTGATTTGTCACCTTACAAACATCAATGGACCTTTTTTTTTTTTTTTCTCCTCCACACAATCTGTGAGAAACGCTGTCTTTTCCATTCAACCAATTTGCTATAAGTACATCATTTAACATTACAGAAACAGCTACTAAATGTCTTTGCCAACACAGTCACAAGAAGTGCTTGAAAGGAATTAGAAACATACCTGGAAATTTGACATGTTAATTAATCTCACTCATGGCTGTACAACAGAAGTAGCCCTAAAAGTGGTAGGTAAAAGGGACATTGGAGAAAGACCCTGGGGTGGTTTCAAAGAAAAATCTCCCCCATAGACTCCAAGTAGTTGGACATTTTGTCCCAATTTGGTGGCACTGTTTTGGGAAGTCCTTGAAGGATGTGGCTTTGCTGGAGGAAGCCTGTCACAGGGAGAGGGTGTCTGGGAGAGCTTAGCGAGTTCTTAAGCCAGATCTGCAGTCACTCTCTATTTCCTGTGCCTGCTTGGAGATGGGAGCACTTAGCTCTCCGCTCCTGCTCCGGCCATCTCTTCATGACTCCCCACCATGATGGACTGGAATCCCCCTGGGTCCTGGAACCATAAGCTCAAATAAACTCTTCTTATAAGTTCCCTTGGTCATGGTGTTTTATCACAGCAACAGAAAAGTAACTAATGCAGACTGTGATTTATAAATAGTCAATACACAATGGCAACAAATAGTAACCAAGTAATTTCTAGCCAGATAAACTTCTTAATACATATGCTCAGTTTTAGAAAAAATTCCCAGTGTTTGAATTCCATTGATTTATTACTATTTTCTTTTTTTCTGTACAGATATTTATTATTTTGGTTTGTTGTTTCAATAACATACCAATGACTACATGTACTGATTAATGAATAAAAACCAAATACCTTAAGGTGGCATACACCTGCAATTCCTGCCCTCAGGGCTAAGGCAGTGCCTCATGAGTTGAGGTCATTTTGAGCTACATAGTAAGATTTTGTTTCAAAGAAAAGAATTAAGAAATAAGCAGCACCATTTTTTTGGCTTCAGGACAAGATGTCTTACAGATGAGCAGGCTGATTTATTTTTAATAATTTTCATTGAGTATTTCATATATGTATCTAAATATAATTTGATCAACTCCATGCACCATTCTCTCTCACCCAACTCCCTGTGTTCTGTTTATATTTAAACATATTTTGTCTACTTAGTGCTGCCTGTATGTCACTTGAAATAGGAACATTGGCTGGGGCATGGCAGCTTCTCAAGGGAAAAACCTGGAAGAAATCATTCTGTCCATTGACCAACAGCCATTCATTCTTAAGAACTGTTCAGCTATGGATACGATGGATGAGTTCCTCTCCCATCCATTCTGGGATTGGGGGTGGCTTAGTCTTCTGTAGGCCTTGTACAAGCTGGGAATTCATATGTGTGATGGATTTGCCACATCCAGCAAATATGTTTCTACACACACACCCACTACCTCAGTTCTTACAATATTTCTACCTCTTGTCCCCCAGGCACTGGGGAAAGGAGATCTGATACAGATGTTCTATTCAGAGATGAAGACTCTGTAGTATCTCATTCTCTGCACAGTGACCAGTTACATGTTTGCATTATTTGCCACCTACTGCAAATAAAAAGCTTTGCTATTGAGGATAGAGAGATGCACTATTTTATAGTTATAAAGAACTTAGTGGGCAGCTTAGTACTATGTCCAGTTAGCAGAATGCTAGTACTAGGTTCTACCCTAATGCCTGTGACCTAGCCACTCACAGGTTTGGGGCCCATTTGGCAGTACCAGACATGTTCAGTCTTGTGTATCAGGCTTTAAATCAAAGGAGAAAGTGGTTAGTTACTCCCATAATATATGTTCCACTATTTCTTCAGTGTGCATATCTTACAAGGCCATTTATTACTATAACTGGCAAAATTCACAGCTGGTTAACACTGTTGAATAGTCTTCTTCTTTGGTAACATTACTGGAAAATTCAAGTAGCATGAAAGCCAACCAAAAGGAATGAAACTTCTAGGTTGGTACCAGCTTGATTTCTTTATGTTTTATGGCTCAGTTAACGTGGCGTCTTCAGCAAGAATGTCTTATCAACATGTTCTAGAGATTAACCACAAGCAATGACAATATATCGTATTTGGGAGAGGGGATACAGAAAGCCATAGACCTAAAACTTGAAAAGAGTTATCTCATATCTGGCACTGGGCTTTTAATTTGATAATCTGTGGTATCAGGGAAAGACAATGTTCCAGTTATAGACTCCATTTAAATAATATATATATATATATATATATATATATATATGAAATTTTAAGAAGCTTCTACATTGGTTTATATCCACTGGACATTTTCAAAAGTCCATTATTTGTTATTCCTCCCTATACTCTTTTCATCTGACTCCATTTAGCTCTTTCTTTCCTAGTACTTACCTTTCCCCTTTCACATCATCTGAGTTGCATTCTCCTTCCCCTGAAATACCCACTGCCTGACCCTTTACTACTTTCCTTACTTCTCTGGGTACTATACCTTAAATACACATATGTAGAAATTCAAAGCTAGCATTCACATATGAACTGAAACATGTGACATTATCTCTCTGGGTCTGAGTTTTCTCACTGAAAGCAATTATTTCCAGTTCCATCCAATACCTTGTGAATTCCATTGTTACATTTTATTTACAGCTGAATAACATTCCATGGTGTATATGTACCACATTTCATTAATCACTCAATGGACAGCTAATCTATTCCCATTTCCTCATTATTGTGAAAGCAGAAATGAACATGGATAAGGATGTAGAGTATTTTGGGAATACGCCAAAGAATATATGGCTGGATCAAATCATAGATCTATTTCTAGTTTATTAAGTAAGCCCTGCACTGATTTCCATAGTGGCTGTATCATTATGAAGTTACACCAGAAGTGTAGAATATTCCACTTTCCAGGCTCACATGCCAGCACTTTTTGTCTATTTATTTTCACTAGCCAATCTGAAAAAGGTAAGTTGAAATACCAAAGCCATTTCATTTGCATTTCCCTGATGACTAAGGGTTTAGAACATTATTTTATTTCTTTTAGTTTTTGAAAATTTCAAAGACTAGTATGTGTCTGCATCATTATCAATTCTCCCAGTCCTCCAAAACCCCCCTTAATTTCTTGTCTTTTACTTGAATATTTAAAGAAAATATTTCTCAGTATTTGCATTTGTGTGATAAATTATTTCTCCTTTGAAATGGGCTTATCACCTGGTGCAGCTGGATACTTAGCAGAAGGAGCTAACATAGAAGTCCCACTAAACAGCGTGTTTCTCTGGAGTGCCGTTAGATGCTGGTGTTCCCATGAAAGGTGGACATGACTTTAGAATTCTGAGACTTTGGGTGGGGGCTGGAAACATTGGAAAGGCCCACCACATGAGGCTCGACACTCTCTTGCCATTTTACCAGCATGAGCAGAAGGCAAAAGCTTTCACACCAGAACTCTGCACAGCCATGTTGAACCAGGGACCCAGCCACAGTGTTTGAGGCTCTAGCTGCATGGATTGCAGAATTAAGATGGGAACTGAAGAGTGACATGGGATAAGTAGATGGAGTCAGAGGGACAGATTCCCACTGGCCACCCAATTCTAAGCAGTATGGAGTAGCATGTTTACTTGGAGGCTGCCACATAAACTGCTGCATGAATTTGGAGATGTTCTGAAAATCACAGATAGCATGGAACAGACTTTATGTGACCTGAAAATGGAAGACCAAAAACAGAGTGTGGCCTGGATCCTACTGAATGTAATTAAGGAAATGAATGTAATCAAGGAAATATCACCAGTAGGAGAGACAGCCCAAAGAGAGATCAAACATTTAAGGGAAATGTTAGACCAAGAAAACAATAAGGAGCTGGCCCCTGAACTCAACAGAAAGTTACAGAAAGGAAAAATGATGTAGAAGTGTCAGCCTGCTGCTTTTTGCAGCTAGAAGATCCAGAAAAAATAGACAGATAATGTTATAAAGGATAATGACGTAGGAATAGCACTGGATTCCACTTGTGATCAACCTTTGATACAAAGAAAGGAAAAAAAAAAAAAACACGCATCAACATGCTAATGGTAGCTTTAGCTATGGCCCAGAACAGGAAGCTAAGGCAGTCAGGGAATACACAGCATTGGAATTGTTAAAATTGGGAAAAACATTCAAGCAGGCAGTGAAGGAACCACTGTTGAATAGTTGTAAGTTTGTGGGACCTGGGAGTGGTTTGAATAATTTTCAGTGCTGCAGAAGCAGGAAAAATGAGTAATATAACCATTCACCCTTCCTTCAGAAATAAGCTGCATAGCCTGACACAACATAAAGGGAGTAAGTCCCTAATGGGTTGTCTGATAACAGCTATTAGAGACACGTAGTTATGACCAGTGGAATTTCCCCTAAATACCAGGAGGTGTATGTTTGATTCTAATACCTAATGTTAATGTCTGATGTTTTACAGATGTGAGACCCATTGGAGACATATGCAATACACCTGAAGAAAGAAACATAAAAAGTAAATTCAGTAAGAAGGGGTACCATGGCCAGGTATGACTATGGAATCTCTGGGAGCTTTACATATTAATAGATAAAGGCTCCAGTACCAGGCAACAACTATCCTCCTAGGAGCCGTTGGGTGGGGAGATTCTAAAAGCCCCCCAAACAAAGGCTGTTTTGCCTCTGATTTTGGGTGCACACAAAAGTGTTTAGTAAGACCCAATTGCAGGAAAGTGATAAGAGGGGCAAATGCTACTGAGAGAACTAAGTATGAGGAAAGCAATATATAGTGTCCAGTGTACTGGGCCAGCTAGATGTGTGTTTACCAGAAAAAGCTTGATTGAACAAGGACATCAAGAATGGTATGGAACTTTAATGGCTGTGCTGAGCTCCTTGACAGGACAGAGTACTTATAAAGTAAGGGAGGCTATGTGACTTAGGCCAGAATGTAAAATATGTCTGTAGAGGAGTGAAGCAACCTAGTGGATATATAAAAAGGACAAATAAAAGTAAGCCTGCTTGAGTTAGTAGGAGGCAAATGTGGTGCTATCTTTGTCCAGCCCATGATCCTAAAAAAAAATTGATAAAAAGCCAAATTCTGTGCTAAACAGCTTCTGGAAGGCTTTAAATCCTGAGGAATAGTTCACAAGAGGTATACAAAAAAGGAAAGAATAATTCACAAGAGGTATACAAAGAATAAAAGCTGTTCCATACATGGATAATGAACCATCCAAGTTTTACAAAATACCTTTCTTTGCTGAGAAAAATCTTACTGGGGACAGGAGCAGTTTGCCTGGCTGACTAAAGCCAGAAGTCAACCCCAGGGCCTGTCTAATTCACACATACAGCAGAGGAAAAGGAGACAAATTCCTCCTTGGCCCTGTACAGGGACAGGCATCTTGAGCCAGGTACAATGAGTCTATGAAAACTAAAGAAATACAGTGAGGCTGAGGGTAAAAACCCCAGGATACTGAATGAGCTTGAGAAAATGATTACAGGTGCTGAAGAACTAACTAAATTAGTTCCTCTCATTCATGCCCTTATACAGAACATGGATCTTTTGAGACAACAATTGGCACAAATAGATAAAATTTTCCCATGCCATTTTGGACTTGTATTATATTTGATTTAATACTAATGTTAATGTTTGAGTGTTTTATAGATGAGAGACCAGTTGGAGACATACCCAATATACCTGAAGAAACAAAGATAAAAAGCAATTTCAGTAAGGAGAGATACCATGAACAGGTATGACTATGAAATCTCTGGGAGCTTTACATATTAGTAGATAAAGGCTTCAGTACCAGGTATGGACTGCACTGCTAGGAGCTGTGGCTGGGGAGACTCTAAAAGCCCCCCAAACAAAAAAACATTTTGCCTCCGACTTTGGGTGCACACAAAAGTTGATAGTAAGCCCCTATTGCTGAAGAAACTATTGAGTGTGAGCACGAGAAAAGAAAATTATGCTGAGGCCTTCGCTCTGCAAACAGCCAGCTGAACTTTACATTGCTGAAGAGCACTATGCAAATCACTGGAAAGAAATGGTCCGTGAAGATCTACAGACCTCATGTGCTACAATTTTCCAAAAGAAGATATAGTGCAATAGTGGCTGCCAAAGTGCATGTACACACAGAGAAAATCTATTTGTATCTATGGTCAGCTCCTTTGGAGGGTAGAATGCATAACTGATATTGTAAGAATGGTACTCCCCAGTGGTGGAGGACTTTATAGGCCCCATTAAAAAGCCATAATTACATTTGTGTCCTGTAGAGCAACCGGATATAATAGTTAATGTGTGTTTAGATGTCTGTGCTTCTTGCTATTTGTGTTTTATTTAGTAGAGATAAAAATGAGACTCCTGAGTGAGTCATTGGCCCATTGAAGACAGAACTTGGACAGACAGATGACATCGAAGTTGCTCAGTTTGCCATACATTTTCCTAACCCTAGCCTAAGTGGGTTATTTCAACCCACTTAGAATTTCTTTCTGTTAATTTTTAATTGAAGCCATTAATTTTACCTAGGATACACTAACTTTTTACTAAAAATATGAAGAAAATCTTTTTCTACATTTGATTAACAAGAAAACTTCCTTCTCTGTACTTATGACTAGTGTATCAGAAATAGATGTCATTTGTATAAGCATATTTTGTGTTATTGTAAGAAATGCCTGGGGGCAAGCTACTTTATAAAGAATTTCTTCTTTGTTTATCATTCATTTCACTTTACTCATAGTTATGGAGGCTCAACATCCAAAATCAAATCACAGTGGTGGCTTGTGTGGAATCATTCATTCTTGTGGTTTAGGGTTAAGTTGGAAGAGAAAGAGGGGTGTGTGTGTGTGTGTGTGTGTGTGTGTGTGTGTGTGTATCCTTTGACATCTCTCCAGTTTACTTTTTGTATGTTTCATTAATAATTCTATGAATTCTAACCTATTTATAGGAATACAATGTTTCAGTAGAAAATATTTTGCTAAAGCACAAATCTGGGTAAACAACCTTAAAATATTCATGAATTTCTTTATTCTCTCTTCCCATAAAGCTATTGGTATACAATCATGAGTGCTCCTGTTGACCCTATCTTAACTTCTCCCATGGGCCCCACTTCTAAACATTTGCAAGTTCCCACTTCCCTAGTACTTCCCAGTGCACAGGAAATGACCAGCTGTGCCATTGCAGAGCTGTAAATTCCTGTCCAGAATGGACCAGTGTGATCTTCAACCCCATACATAGTTCCTGCCTACCCTCTCATTTAATAATTGTAGATTTTGTTCAGTATCATATTTTTGTTTATATTTGAAGTGTTGCCCCCATTAAGTTAGTTTTCTAAAATATTTTTATATTATTTGCAAAAGCCAAAATTTATGAAAGACAAAAATATTAAAATTTTATTTTGAAGCACAATATTGTTGATCCTAATTTTATTTAAAATGTAGAAAGTTAATGCATGAAATTCATATTAATATCAAAAGTTGGTGGTTAATAAAATTTCATTTTGTAAAGGTACATCAAAGCATATTTTCAATTAAAACTTGAATATCCTTTCATTTAACAATGGGATCTATTTTTATAATAAAATACATTTACTGATGTTTTGTATATTTCATACATCATTTTTCAGTCCAGTTTAGACACATTCCCCTTTCCATGCCCCCCATCCCAGTTCATGCATTTTTCCATACATCTTTTTCTGTCTTTTTAAAGTTTTTCTCTTCAGAAGTTTATTGTTTTGGACAGAACTTAACTGTTTCAGTCAGTTCTTTGTCCCAGTCCTTATGTTGTTGTTGTTCCATACCATTTGTATTTCTCCAAAATATACCTATATAAACATCATATATATACCAAAATGATGACTTCCAATAATAAACTGTATGTTAACTCCAAAATAAATTTAGGAATTCGCATTTCCCTTTAATTTTATATTACTCTAAAATATGACTACATACCTTCCACTCATATACCACAATCACAATGTCTGAAAATAAGTGGTAAGTTAATTCTAGAGCCCATTAAGGGATTCACATTATAATGACACAGCTGCTTTCAGATAAAAAGAAATATAACAATAATATTGCTCAGCTTGCCTTTCATTTTTTTTATTTCCATCCTTTTTTTTTATTGCTGCTTTGTGTATTTCATACATCATTTTCCAATTCAGTTCAGGCATATATCCCTTTCCCTTCCCCCTAACCCACCCCTACCCATCCCAGATCATGCTTTCTGCCGTAACTTTTCTGCATCTTTCTCTGTTTTTTTGTTTTGTTTTGTTTTCATTTTTTTAACAATAAGAGATAATTTGTTTGTACAAGCATCCTTCATGTAAAACCAATTTGCAAGCAGTTGTGCCCAAACCCACACAGCTCATGGGTCCCACCATCCAGCAGGGGGGGCTTGTATGTTCAATCAAGTTGATCAAATGAGTGTCCAGTCTTAATTGTTGTAGTTTCACCATTCACCCCAACGCAGCCCTTACATCTACTCGCCCCCTCTTCCTCAGATTGTTCCCTAGGTTAGAAAAGGGGCACAGGTGGATGAGAAGCAAAACGTCTACTTTCTCTGGAGCTGTTGTCTTGGTCTCTAGTCAATTCTGGCTATTTTCTTTCATGGGCTGACAGCCTATCCAGGCATAACCTTTCGATCCTACTAATGAAGTACACGTAATTAGATATATAGGTATTTAAACTGTATAATATATAGCCTTTCGATCCCACTTATGAAGCACAAGCAATTGGTATATAGGTATTTAAACAGTACTATTGTTATGGTAGGTTCTCTTTGGTTAGACAGGATGTTTG
>VZQC01007500.1:4435-53485 GCA_009823505.1 Rhizomys pruinosus
AAGAGACATGTCCGTGGATATGGGAATAGAATATCCATCTGCTGGGGACAGGTCCTTGGAGATGGGAATAGGGTGTCCATCTTCCGGGGACAGGTCCATGGAGATGGAAATAAATGTCCATTTCCGAGGGACAGGTCAGTGGAGATGGAATAGAATGTCCATCTTCACAGGGACAGGTCAGTGGAGATAGGGCTTAAGTCCATTCCTACAGGTACGGGCATCGGGAGGGCATAGAATTGTATCATTATACTGCGCTATGGATTATCAGGCTCAGTTGGAGCTCGGAATAGCATCACTGTACTATGCCTCTCTTCCCAGTGGTCACGGAAACACGTATGAATGTGAGGAGGATTGGAATAGAATGTCACTACTTACCGACGGGGACAAGGGATGTACTATGGAAGCGAGGGAAGATAGATGTCCAAGCATTCTTCACCTTGAGGAAAGTCATCCGCATAACCGGCTCCAGAGAAGCAGGGCATGCACTTAGACACTGTGAATCCGATCGTATCGTATCGAGGTAATAAGAGTGCCGTGGAGATGGCATTAGATTGGATATATGCCAATAGAATTCAATACCCAGAATCAGTGCTGTGGAGCGGATGAGACCCATCTTCAGCCAGAGCGGTCTGTATGGGAAGAATCCATCTTCCCAGGACAGGTCGTGGAGATGGGAATAGAATTCCATCTTCCCAAGGACAGGTCCGTGTAGATGAGAATAGAATGTCCATTCTTCCGCAGGGACAGATCATGGAGATGAATACAATGGCCCACACCCTCCGAGACCTCAAAACCAGCGCCAACCCAGATGGAAGACACACATGTCTGAATACCTAGAGCCTATGGGGGACACTCATCCAAACCACCACAATTGCCTTCTAGATACATATTATTTGCTGACACAATTAGAAATGCATTAACAGTTACAACTAGTAATGTCCCCAAAGACATCAAATGTAACAAAATATTGCTGTGTTTATTTTAAATGTTATGACATTAAACATAACAGAAGACTACATAAGAATGACTACATAAGAATGACTACATAAGAAGACTACATAAGAATGACTACACACGCACGCGTGCACACACACACAACACACACACACTACACACACAATTTAAATAACAGTTTAGATCTACAAAGTAAGTCTTTTATTGAATCTTTCTGCTTTAGTAAATGAGAGATCTATGTAAACTCGAGCCAGTGATACCTGGAATGGGCATAGTGCCTGTGTTGTGCAGTCTGGATATTAATACCTAAAGAATCCTCACCAACATTTACTTTTCTATCAGTGATATAATAGAACCAAAGCTTTATCTTTCTCAAGAAAGGCAGGCTTATTAGTTTACAAGCTATGTGTCTTATTGTAAACGTGCATTCGTTTTGGTTTTTGCATGTATCTATTGGTGGTACAGACTTGAACTTTATTGTAAATATTACGATAATGATGCCTTAAGTCAGTTGAGGTTAAAAACAATTTTCTTCTAAGCTGTATTTTCTCATACAATTGCTTTTTATCATATTCACACTCCTCCCCTTCTCCACTCTCACTCTGCCACTCCCTTCCAAGCTATATTTTTGATAGTTTTGACATTTCATTAAGAAATTATTTGAAAACATTACCTAGTATGGCATATCATGAACTGAAGGTCAACTGTTGAAATCCAAGAGGGGGATAACTAACCTATCTGGGTGAGTGTAGGGTTGTAGTCACAAAGCACCAAGACTGCAGTGACATTTCTCTCAACTCCTAACACACATAGTGTCAGGCCAGAGCTCTAGAATTTGAGTGACTAGGGAGTAGAATTGATAACCCCAAATTAATATGTTCTGATGGGGGTTGGGGCATTGGGGGGCCTAAATGTGCTTAGAAACCATTGTTATGAAATGTATAAATGCTCAATAAATTTTTTTTAAAAATGAAACATAACATCTGCAATTTGTCTTGGTCCTGTGTTCAAAGTTCACGAATAATCATTCTAATTTTATTCTTTGGAATTACATACTGGCTTGGTCTACGTATACTTTTCTTCAGAGGGATAGTTGTTTTCATTGTTTGTGCATAGGAAGGCATGGGAATTTTGTCCAGTTTATTATTTACTGTGTATGGTGTGGGTGCTGTACCTGGGTGTGTGTAGTGTGTACTGTGTATGTGAGAGTCAGAAGAACTCAGAATTTATCCAATCTCATTATCAAATCAGTAAAAGTTATGGATCAAATTCTTAAAATTTTGAATTCTTAAAACCTAGTTTCTTAATAGTGAAACTAGGCTTTCTTCTATAATCAAGATACATGTCTACTGCAATAGAGCCAAAAGTAATAATGCAGGTTTGCATATGATTCTTACCAGTTTTAAGCCACAGGTTTGCTAAAGAAATCATGAAATACTAGAAATATTACAGGTTGAATAAGCCTTACCAAGATGCTTGGGACTAGACATTAGATATCAGTATCAGAGGGTATTGGGGGGTTTGCGGTTGGGTAGTTTTGGGATATTAGCGTTGCAATTAACCACGAAGTCGTTCAATCTAAATCCAGAGTGCCCTGAAATCTGAAATTTTGAGATTGTAGACGTTTTCCAGTTTCAGGTGTTCCCATCTCCACGGACCTGTCCCCGGGAAGATGGACATTCTATTCCCATCTCCACGGACCTGTCCCTGGGAAGATGGACATTCTATTCCCATCTCCACGGACCTGTCCCCGGGAAGATGGACATTCTATTCCCATCTCCACGGACCTGTCCTTGGGATGATGGACATTCTTTTCCCATCTCCACGGACCTGTTTCGGGAAGATGGACATTCTATTCCCATCTCCACGGACCTGTCCTTGGGAAGATGGACATTCTATTCCCATCTCCATGGACCTGTCCTCAGGAAGATGGACATTCTATTCCCATCTCCACGGACCTGTCCTCGGGAAGATGGACATTCTATTCCCATCTACACTGACTTGTCCTCAGGAAAATGGACATTCTATTCTCATCTCCACTCAATTCCCAGCAGTTACTGCAGCAAACTGCTAGACCTTACTGCACTCAACCCATTTCTACTCTGTGTGGCTCCACAAGGTTCTTCTGCTTACTTGTTTTCCTCATAAAATACCCAGATTCCCTTTCTTTTTTTTCTTTTTTGTTAAATAATTTTTATTTATTTCTGTATGTGTATGAATGTACTGTCTGCATGCAGGTTTGTGCACCCGTGTTGTGCAATGCCTCAGCGGTCAGAAGAGGGTGTCAGATTCCCTTGGAACTGGAGTTCTCCTGGAATTGGAGTTTCAGACGGTTCTCGGCCGCCATGTGGGTGCTGGGGATCGAACCCGGGTCCTCTGTAAGAGCGGTCGGCGCTCTTAACCGCTAGGCCATCTCTCCAGCCCCAATTCACTTTCAAGATTGCAGCTAAACTGAAGGGGGGGCAGCTCGCTGACCTTGGACTGCCTGATCTGTCCTCTGCTGCTCTGTGTTCTCCAGCTTAGCTCGGCACAGCCTCATAGCTGTTCAGTCAATGGGTCAAACGCCTCCCTCCCTTCTCCCAGAGCCTTAGCCAAAGGAAGTGTGAGCAGCTACGATTGGCAACATGATCACAGATGCTGAAAGTGCATGCTCACTCACTGACTCAGTTCAGTGGGTCTGACATCTTATTTTAGATTTATAGACACATTATATATTAATGCAGAGAAAAATGATCTAGAAATACAGAAATTCAAATGTTTTTTTTTCTCCTTCATTTTGCAACTTTCATTGGTTTCAATAATGAAATTGTTTGGAAAACTTTGAAAATTTAATTAAAGCAGAAAATATTAAATATATATTAATTTTTATTGCAAGTATTTATCTCAGTGGGGGGAGTGCATATGACAATGCATGTGTGGGGTCAGAGGACAACTTGCAGGACTCAGTTGGTTCTTCCACTATTTGATCTCAGGGATCAAACAGGTTGTCAGGCTTGATGGGAAGCACTTTTCCTTGCTGAGCCATCTCACTCAGCATTGGCTGGACTTATATGCTGTGCTGGATAGCTTTAGTGTCAACTTGACACATCTGGGTTGAGGGAGCCTCAACTGGGGAATTGGCTCCATTGGATTGGCCTGTGGCCACATCTCTGGAGTATTGTCTTGATGGTCAAGCAGTGTGGGAGGGCCCAGCCCACAATGAGTGGTGCCACCCTGGGCAGGTTGTTGTGTACTGTATAAGAAGGCGGGCTGGGCATGAGCCAGGAGAGCAAGCCAGTGAACAGCATTCCTCCATAGCCTGTGCTTCAGCTCCTGCCTCCAGGTTCCTGCCCTGAGTTTCTGCCTTGGGCTTCCTAAGTGATGAACTGTGACCCAGGAGATGTGAGCTAAATAAACCCTTTCCTCCCCAAGTTGGTGTCGGTCAGAGTGTTTTGTCACAGCAATGGAAGACAAACTAGAACATATGCTATAATTTGGGTGAAGAAGATTAGAATCCTTACTTTTTTGTCACCCATTAAGGTGGCCACTCCTATTCCAAGCCTCGGTTCATATGCCTTACTTTGGTGGAGCCTTCTGTGACGGTTAGTTGTAAGTATCAACCTGCCATAACCCAGAATCACTTGGGAGGAGAGCCCAAATGAGGGATGCCTAGATTGGCCTTTTTTTTTTTGTCTTTTCGAGACAGGGTCTCCCTGTAGCCCCAGCTGTCTTGGAACTCGCTCTGTAGACCAGGCTGGCCTTGAATTCACAAAGATCTTCCTGCCTCTGCCTCCTGAGTGCTAGGATTAAAGGCGTGTACCACCAGGCCCAGCTGGATTGGCTTTTCTGTGCCAGACTGTTCTTATTTGTTAATTGATTGTGGGAAGATGCAGCCCATTGTGGGTGGTACCATTCCTTAGACAGGGGGTCCTGACATATATAGGAGGCTAGATACAAGAGCAGCAAGCACACTGGCCCCATGGGTATATTCCTTTCTCTCTGGTCTTGACTGTGGACTGCTATGTGACAAGGAGCTTGAGCTCCTGCTCCTGTGACCTCCCCTACGTGATGGTCCCTAGCCTAGGATTATAAGCCAAGTAAACCCTTTCCTCCCCAAATTGCCTTTGGTCAGGATGTTTTATCACAGCAACAGAAATGATACTAGAACATCTTCTTACTCAAGTCCATGTAAAATGCCATTCCAGAGTATTCTCAGCCCATCGTGGCCCTCTGTACCTCCAGCAATCCAGTATGGTATTGTAATGGTTTTCTCATACCACACTAAATCAGTTTCTCTCTGTCCCTCTGTCTCTCTCTCCTGTAGGTGTGGTTGGGGTGCTGGGGATGAATCTGGGCCTTTGCAAGTATCATTCTATATCGCTGAGCTGCACTCCAAATTTGCATTCTTTTTTTTTTTTTGAGGAGTTTATTAAGCTCTCTGTCCTCAAATCCATTAATCACACTCAGTAGCTGAGTGACCCAATGCATTGACATGCGATCTATAACTTGGCATTGCCCTTCTGTAAACCTCAGTATCTGCCTACCAAAATGGTGGTGAAGTGCGCCCATCCCTCCCCGGTGCTTCACTGAGAACTACAGAGAACGTGATGCTCAAAGAAGGCTCACCAGTGATGGCCAACCCTGAAACACATGATGGCTTTCTTTCTCCCCTCATGCTCTGAAGGCAATGGGAAGTTTGTTTGTTTGTTTGTTTGTTTGTTTGTTTTTGTTTGTTTGAGACAGGATCTCATATAGTCCAGCTTGGCCTTGAACACATAGCCAAACATGGCCTTGAACTTCCGGTCTCCCTGCCTCCACTTTCCAAGTGCCCAGTTCATGTGGTGTGGGAGAATCAAACCCAAGACTTCATGTGTGTTAGGCAAGCACTCTACCAACTGAGGCACATGTCCAGCCCAAGAAACATCCTTTCAAAGACGTTGCACAAACAATACAGAGAACTTGTGAGTATGTTGTGTACATGGTTCATTCCAGAGAACTTCTGAGTACTTTGTTGTGTCCCATGAGAACAGGGTGGGTTTGGGGCTTGAGTGACAACAAGCTCCTGTGTTTGAACACTGGGTCCCAGTTGTTGGTGGCATATGGAAGGTTAGGGAACCTTTAGAGAGTGGAGCCTCCTGGAGGAAGTGAGTTGCTGTGGGTGGGCTTTGAAGGTATATAGCTTGTCCCCACTTCCTGTTCTGTGTTCCTTCCTGACTGCTGATGCAGTGTGATTGGACCTCCAGCTTCTGCTGCTCTGCTTTACTTGTCATAATGGGCTGGATCCTTCTGGAACGGTAAGCCTTTGATCCTTTAAGTTGCTTTTGTCCAAGCTAGGAGAGTGGGTCAGCCGGCTTGGGTTGGAATCAGCCAAAGTACAATGTTCCTGAACCCTGCCAGCTTTAGAGAAGTGGGTGATCTCAGTTGCTACAACATGCTGCTTTGAGTAACAAAACCTGTTCTTTTGCTTGTTGTCAGTGGAGTTTTCTAAATGGAATTGCACCTCAACGCACCACTAAAAACAATTTTAAACCATCAAGTTAGGCTTGCTATGTTTCATCAGTTAGGTATTGTTCTCGTTTGATTTCTTTTGCTATGATAAAACACTATGACCAAAAGCAACTTGAGGAGGAAAGGGTTTATTAGGCTTTCACTTCCAGGTCACGAGCTATCCTTGAAGAAATCAGGGTAGGAGCTCAAGGCAGGAACTTGAAGGTGGGAGCCACGGGACTTAAAGGCTGGCTGGCTCACTGGCTCATGCTTATACAGCCCAGGACCACCTGCCTGGGGGTGGTACCACCCCCCAGCATCAATTAATCCTTTTCGCTTCTTTTCTTTTTTGGTCTTTTTTTGAGATAAAGTTTTCCTGTAGCCCCAGCTGGCCTGGAACTCACAAAGAGGCCCCTGCCTCTTGAGTGTTGGGATTAAAGGTGTGTGCCACTATGCCTGGATAAATACCCTATATTTCTAACCCAGGCTACTCCCTTGTACCCCAAATTCATACCAATTCACCACCTCCATTTAGGCATCTAAGAAACACATTGGAAAAACGTTTTTTTTTCCATCTTAAACATGAAAACCTCAGGTGACGCCTTGCCATAGTAGTATTAGTTGTTAAATTTGTGGGTTTGGGGGCCAGGAAGATGCCTCAGTGCATCTTCAGATGCCTCAGCAGCACCAGCTGCTCTTGCAGAGGATCCAGGTTCAGTTCCCAATATCCACATGGCAGGTAACAACCATCCATAACTCCAATTCCAGGGAATATAATGCCCTCTTCGGGCCTCCATGCAGGCAAAACACTCATACACATAAGATAAAAAATAAATACAAAAATTAAATTTGTGGAATGTAATTATAACATTTTATTATTTTTATTTTATGTGTATGAATACATTATATGCATGTGTGTAAGTGCACCTGTTCATAAAATGCCCAGAGTTAGAAGAAGGCATCAGATTTTCCAGAACCAGAGTTATAATGATTTAGTGGTTATGTGGGTGCTGGGCGTTGAAACTGGGTCCTCTGGAAGAGCAACCAGTGCTCTTAACCACTGAGCCATTTCTCCCGTCTACAACATATTTTTTTTTTTAATGACAGGAGGCATGGAAGTAAGATATAGCTCTCCATGGAAGTAAGATATAGCAAAATAGAAATAGGCGTCTTAGTTCCAAAGGAGGCAGGAAGCTTAGTGCTACTCTCCAGGGAGCTGTAGGGATCTCTGTGAGTAGGCGCCACCTGGTGGTAGCTGATGCTTACTGATGCTCAAGTTCTTTCCCCCTTTGCGGTTAGTTGACTTTTTTTTTTTTTTTTTTTTTTTTTCTTTTCGAGACAGGGTCTCCCTTTAGTCCCAGCTGTCCTGGAACTCACTCTGTAGACCAGGCTGGCCTTGAACTCAAAGATCCACCTGCCTCTGCCTCCCGAGTGCTAGGATTAAAGGCGTGCACCACCACACCCGGCTTCGGTTGACTTTTTTAAGGGCAGGTTTTCTTGGGGACAATCTTTTTGAGACAGGGTCTCCCTTTAGTTCCAGCTGGCATGGAACTCACTGTGTAGACCAGGCTGGTCTTGAACTCACAGAGATCTTCCTGCTTCTGCCTCCTGAGTGCTAGGACAAAAGGCGTAAGCCACCATGCCCCGGTTAAGGGCAGGTTTAAAAAATTATATTTATATGCCAGGGTGGTGGCGCACGCTTTTAATCCTAGCACTTGGGAGGCAGAGGCAGGCGGATCTTTGTGAGTTCAAGGCCAGCCTGGTCTACAGAGTGAGTTCCAGGTCAGCGGGGGCTACAGGAAGACCCTGTCTTGAAAAGATTTAAAAAAATTATATTTATAGACAGAAAACTCAGAAGTATACATTTAACCCATACATTTAACTGGTGGCGAATTCTTTGGCCTTTGCCTCTTCCAGCTCAGCAATGCCAGCCTCCCCAGTGATCCCCAGTGACGGGATTTCCCTTTATGACTCATTAGGAGAACCCCGTCTTGTTACACAGGGCAGGCAGGAAGACCACCAGCTGATGGGGTCTACATCGTGTGCGATCACCACCAGCGGAGCCTTCTTGTTCTCTCCCAAGGTGGTGAAGCTGTTGACCCTGCTGGAAGGACAGGGCATCTCTTGGTGGGGACGCCCCTGCCAGCAGCTTCTCCTCAGCTCAGGCCGAGGAGCTTCTGCTGCTTCTGCTTTGCTCGAGCTTGAGCAGCTGGGTACTGTCTGAGGTCCAGGGCCTGGGTGAACTGGTTGATCGCAGGTGCACTTTCAGCCGCTTATAGAGGATCGCCTTCCTCGCTGGATGTAAGGGGTCATTTGATGAAGTGGGTGAGGTCTCTTTGGGGCTGGATGTCCTGTCCAATGCCAAAGCTCTTAGGTCTTTTCTCAGAGTATTTTGGTCTCAAGCAGACTTTTTTTTTTTTTTTTTTTTTTTGCCGACAGCAGGGGCCAGGACCACCTTTTTCCCCTTCGCCTGCTTTCTTTCGGCATCAGCATCTTGCTCAGCTGGAGGGAGAAAGAAAAGGGAATTCTGGCTTGTTGGTTGCTTCTTTGAGACGAGATCTCACTCTGTAATTTAGGCTGACCAGGAACACAGGAATTCCCTTTGCCTCCGAGTGCCCAGGCTCCTTGCTTCTTTTTCTCCTTTGAGAGAGAAGGTAAAAATCCAGGATTTCCTCCCGGTAATTGTTTCTATTTCCTTTTTCATTCATGATGTTTGCTTCTTCACTTCTCAGTAAAGTAAAAGGACCTGATAATATCTGGTATCCTTCCTTCTGCTTTCTTCTATCAATGTTATGAGTGTTACAAAATTCTCAAATAGACAAACAGATTTACTTCTTTGTAGCCATTCTTTACCAAAAAAACTTTAAAAATATTTTTATTATTTTTAATTATGTGCACATGTGGGAGAGGTATGTGCACATCAGTGGATATGCCCCAGGGTCCAGAAGAACGTGGTGGATCTCCTAGAGCTGGAGTTACAGGAGGTTGTGAGCTCTACAACATGGGTGGTACGATGGAATGCAGGTCCTCTGCAAGAGCATTACATACTCTTAACCAAGGAGCCATCTTTCTAGCCCTGAAACTTGATCCTCCTCCCTCTACCTCCCAAGTGGTCAGATTACAGGTGAGCATCGCCGTGCCTAGAATCTTAGTTGCTGTGACGTAGTACCCAGACAAAAGCAGCTTAAGGGAGAAAGGCCTTATTGTGGCTCACAGTTCAAGGACACATAATGGTGCAAGTCCTGGCAGCAGGAGCAGCAGGTGTCTGGTCACACTGTGTCCCACAGTTGGGAAGTGCTGCTTGGCTAGCTTTCTCTTTTCTATTCCAGTCCAGGACCCCAGCCCTGGGATGGTGCTGGCTCCTTCAGGGCCAGTCTTCTTGCCTCAACTTAATCACACTAGAGACTAATATAAATGGTCCCTCCCATTGTGCCCAGAGCTTGTCTCCTACAGGATTCCAGATCCTTTCAAATAGATAATCAGCAATAATCATCACGTCCAGCAAAGTGTTCTTTGCCCCCACTTATTTCTTGTAACATGTTATGATTCCGTTGATTTTTCAATTGTTATATTCTCTCTGAATGTTCATATCAGTGAAATAATACCTAGTCAAGGTTTTATCTATTGTGTATTATCTGCTTTTTTACTTATTTGGTGTGTAGTATATTAATATATGAGTAAAGCATTATTTAGCTACTGCTCTGCCTTGATGAATTTAACTATCATGCTTCTTTCAATGCTTTTCTGAGAGTATTTGCAATTAATCTTCTTGTACTCCCTGTGTACATGTGTGTGCTTTCCTTGGGGTAGTTAAGCCATAGGACTCCTAAATCCAAGTGTCTTCTGTACTTTAAGTTCTAAGCTACTTCCAAGTTTCCTTATACTCATTTTTTTTCTTTTTATTTCTTTTTTTCTTCCTTCTCCTCCTGCCCAGGCTTGCCT
Source organism: Rhizomys pruinosus (assembly GCA_009823505.1). Classification (NCBI taxonomy): domain Eukaryota; kingdom Metazoa; phylum Chordata; class Mammalia; order Rodentia; family Spalacidae; genus Rhizomys; species Rhizomys pruinosus. The sequence goes on from VZQC01007500.1 coordinate 14,798, forward strand.
TGAACCCACCATGCAGCCCTGGGTAGCCTTGAATTCATGGCAATTCCTCTGCTTTAGCCTCCAAAGTACTGGGATTAGAGGTGTGCACTTACTGGGTTTTGGCACTGATATTCTGTACCCTCCCAACAGTGTGAGAAGTGAATATCAGGTGTCCACCTCACCCCCAGTCTATGCAGAAGAAATGATGTCTTAGCCTGCTCCAATTTTAGATCCTTTGTACTAACTACTGGAATTGCTTTCTTTTTGAGTGTATCATAACTTAGATTCCAAACAGTTTTCATATATGCACCAAAGTCTGGTGCACTAAACTTTATAAAGACAATTCTTCAGGACCTCAAGGCACAGATTAACCCCAGCACACTCATAGTAGGGGACTTCAATACCCTAGTGAGCCCTTTGGACAGGTCAACTGGACAAAGAATAAACAGAGAGACATCTGAACTGAATGGTACGATACACCAAATGGACCTCACAAACATCTACTGAATATTCCACCCAAATACCAAGAGAATACACTTTCTACTCAGCACCCCAGGGAACATTCTCCAAAATCATACTGGGACACAGAAAAAAACCTCAATAAATACAAAAAGATTGAACAGATTCTAGAACTAAGCTACTGTTTATTTTCAGAGATAGGAATTTTTGGTATAGGGGTGGAGGGTATGTGTGCATATTTTAGATTAATATAAGATCAAAAGAATGAGGAAAAAACTAGTATGTCATGACATTATATCTAACCACAGTATTTATTTTTTATTTATTTTTCTTTTTACTTTTTGTCTTTTTACTAAGATCTCAAGTTTTATACTTAAAGTACAATTTTTCAGACCTTACTATTTATTTATTTCTGGTTATACTTTCTTTTTGGATGTTTAAGCCCACACAGCCCAGATTAACCAAGGTTTTTGTTTTCTCAAGATCAGTTGAGGATCTTGTCCTCAAGGGTCACTCAGCTTTTTTTAGGGGGGGAGCCCCTGGCTCCTTTTGACTTTTCAATCACCAGTTCCATCCACTCGAGGACAAAGTCAGGTCTTACTAAACCAGGTTTCCCTTTCTGAAGCATAAGCAGACTTTCCTCTTTATAGACTGGACACTGGCTGAAGTCCCATTAGTGGATCTCCAAGACCTCCCTGCACAGAAAGACTGGTGACTCACATTTGCAGGACATTTCAAGAGATGCCCCCATGCATAGTCCCCTGGGTCTTAGTTGACCTCTGGGGGCAAGGAACAAAATTATCCCTTAAGACCCTTGGCCAAATTGGTATGGGAATTAAGTATGGTTGTTAAGCATCCAGAAAGGCTAAGTTACACCAGCCTGATACTTTTAACTACTCTATAATATTTTAGAAAAGGCTTGAACAAAAACTCAAGCAACCTTGTATAAGAAATACTAAAAAGCACTCCCATAAAATAAATACTGTGGTTAGATATAATGTCATAACAAACTAGTTTTTTCTGTACTCTTTTGATCTTATATTTCCCTGAAATATGCATGCATATCCTCCATCCATATACTAAAAATTCCTAACTCTGAAAATAGTTGTAGAACCTGTTAAGGGATTCACAATGTAAGAGCACAGTTGTTTTCAGATCACATTAACATTGCTCAGTTTGCCTTACAACTAGGTAATTGGTGCTAGCATCCACAGATGAGGGATACCATTTGTTTTTCTGGGACTGTGTTACTTCACTTAACATGATATCTTCTAGTTCCATCTGTTTACCTGCAAAGTTCATGATGTTGTCTTTCTTTACTGCTGCATAGAATTCCATTGTGTAGATGTACCACATTTTCTCTATTCACTCATCAGTTGAGGGGTACGTGGGTTGGTTCCAGCTCTTTGCTATTGTGAAGAGAGCTGCAATAAACATGGCTGTGCATGTATCTCTGTGGTAAGATGAGTCTTGTGGGTACATACCCAGGAGTGGTATGGCTGGGTCAGGTGGCAAGCTCATTTTGAGTCTTCCAAGGGTTCTCCATACTGCTTTCTATAGTGGCTGTACGAGTTTACATTCCCACCAGCAGTGGATGAGTGTTCCCCCTCTTTGAGTTTTTTGACTTGTATTAAATTCTTTGATCATGTTTATGATTGATGAAATATCAAAAACAATTCATGTTTAAGTCATGAATTGTTTTTGATATTTCATTAAGCTGCATATTTGAGCTTCCATCACAAGTTTATGCCTTTCCTCTTTGAGTTTTTTGACTTGTTTGTGTTAAATTCTTTGATCATGTTTATGATTGTTCTTTTAAACTTGGAGCCCAGCTGTCCCTCATAGTGGTGCTCATTGTAGTGCACCTTTGTAGGACTAGTCAGGTTTTGAGGGAGCATATTCTCTTGGTTTTCAACATTATTTGTGTTTTTGCACTGCCATTTGGGCATATGGATGCTCTTTCTTGGTTATGTGTCCAGTAGGATTTATTTATTTTTTTATGTGTATGAGTGTACTGTCTGCATGTAGGTTGGTGCACCCGTGTCCTGCAATGCTGCGGAGGTCATAAGAGGGCATCAGATTCCCCTGGAACTGGAGTTAAAGATGGTTCTTAGCCACCTTGTGGGTGCTGGGAATTGAACTCGGGTCCTCTGCAAGAGCAGTGGGTGCTCTTAACCACTGAGCCATCTCTCTAGCCCCTCAGTAGGAATTTTTAGTCTGCTTTTATTTAACTGAATATTTGGTCTGTTTATATTATTTATGTAGCTTGGTTACTTTTTCCTCAGAGTCCTAGAAGGCCAGGTTTGTCCAACATATCAGGAGCCAGGGAAGATGGGGGAGGGCTTAGCAATATGTGCTAGGATGTTTATTGAGTCTGGGTTAGGGAGTTAGACCAGAGATATGGGGCAGAGTAATTGGAGCCCACGTGGGTCCAAGGCTGACAGGAGACGAGGTGGACGAAGGCAAGAGGAACTGAGTAGAGAGGCAGTGGGTGGGATCCCCAAATCTCTTGATGATTGTGGAGGAGGGGTTAAAATTCCAAAGCCTTGGACAAACTAACCAATAACCAAACAGCTACATACACACCCCTGGTACTCTTTTAGAAATGAAGGGCCAAGTCTGCTCAGGCTTCAAAAACGGAAGCACCGTCTAGCAAGACCTGACTTTGTCCTCGAGTGGATGGAACTGGTAAATGAAAAGCCAAAAAGAGCCAGCCACCCCCCCTCCAAAAAAACACCTGAGTGACCCTTGAGGACCAGATCCTCAACTGACCTTGAGAAGACAAAAACCTTGGTTAATCTGGGCTAACTGTGTGGCCTTACACATCCAAAAGGAAAGTATATAACAATAAATAAATAAATAAATAAATAAATAAATAAATAAATAAATAATAGTAAAGCCTGAGAAATTATACTTCAGGTATAAAACTTAAGATCTTAGTAAAAAGACAAAAAGAAAAAAAAAAGAGCACAGTTGTTTTGCCTGTCTTACTGGCAAGTGCAGCTACCCTGTGGCTGCCACTGCTTTTGCCATCCTTCAAAGACATGAGACATAGCTTTTCAAACTTCCAATATGGACTGAAGACTCATGTCTCTCCAAGAATCCTCCAAACCTACAGTGCCAGATGGGGACTGCTGAGACATCCAACTTGTGGACTGAGCTACTACTGGGGTTTCAGCCTCTTCAGAGTATAGACTGCCATTGTTGGACTACCCAGGCTGTATCATGGAGAGCAGTACAGGAAGATCAAGACAGGACGCAGTGTTTAGTGGACCTCATTTGGTGACCATGGGAAGGGAAAACCCCAGTGTGGAGCACAGGGCAGAACTGATAGTGCTTTGGGCTTGCCAAGGAGTAGCCTTCAAACATGACAGCCTAATTAAAAAAAATCATAAGCTGAAGTTGCTAAAACCTATGATATATGTGGCATGCATATATGCATATTTTGGAGTGATGCATATTGGAAGGAACAACAACAACAAGAAGACTGGGTCAAAGAACTGACTGAAACGGTGAACTTCTGCTCAAAACAGTAAACTTCTGCATTGGGAATTTTGAGAGAGACTGAGAAAAAGATGAAAAACATGTTTGGCAGAATGCATGAGCTCTGGTGGGGTGGGGGGGCAGAGAGGGGGGCATGGGTCTAGATTTGATTTAAAATTTTGTATGAAATGCACAGAGCTGGGCTAGAGGGATGGCCTAGCAGTTAAGAGTGTGGACCACTCTTGCAGAGGACTTGGGTTCGATCCCCAGCACCCACATGGCAGCTGAGAAACATCTGTAACTCCAATTCCAGGAGAACTCCAGTTCCAGGGGAATCCAACACCCTCTTCTGACCTCCACGGCATTGCACAACACAGGTGCACAGACCTACATGCAGACAAAACATTCATATACATAAAAAATAAATAAATAAAAGTATTTTAAAAAAAGAAATGCACAGAGCTTCAATAAAAAAATAATGAAGGGCCAAGTGTGCTGACGCACACCTTTAATCCTAGCACTTGTGAGGCAGAGGCAGGTGCATCTCTATGAAAACCAGGGTAGCCTGGTCTACGTGGTGAATACTAGGCCAGTTGGTATAATAGGGAGACCCTGTGTCAGACAAAAAGCCCCAGATTGAATTAGTTCATAAACAACCAAAGATTAAGTCTAAGACAATGAGTTGGGTTATATTCTATACCTGTCACTTCTCCAAAAGAACAAGAAGTGTCACTCAGGGGACAGCCAAACCAGTGTGTTCGGCATTAAAGATGGTGTTGGTGGGAAGGAATTTTATGTGGTGGAATAAATAATCTTTGAAGTCCTCAAAGAACTTCTAAAAAAGCAATCAATTAAGGCCACTCCCTGACCTTTCTCCCCTTGAGAGAGAGAGAGGCAGAGGGTCCCATCCGATGGACCTCGGCACCCAGCTAGCTGGAGGGAGCGCCACACCTGGGCCTTTTAGGTGCAGTCTAGTTTTTTGTACAGAGCCCCTTTAGAGAATGTATTTATCTTGTAAGTGAATGCCTGCTAGCCTCTGCAAGACCCTCAGAAATCACTCTGTGTGTGTGCATGTGTGTGTGTGTGTGTGTAAATTAGATCAGTATCCGATGTCTTCCTCAGTCACTCTCTACTTGTTGAGTCATCATCTCTTACTGAACCTAGAGCTCAGAGATTCAGCTAGACTCTATGGCCAGTGAGCTCCAGGTAATCTGCCTGTCAGGTGCTGAGATTACAGATGAGCATTTCCATACGTAAGGAATTTTTTGTTATTTTTAAACGTGGGTCTCATGGATCTTAACTCAGGTCTTTGTGCTTCCAAGGAAAGCACTCTGCCAACTTGTGGGAGTTGGGTCTCTCCTTCTACCATGTAGCTTCTGGGTACTGAACTCAGACTTGGCACCAAGCAGTTTTACCCACTGAGCCATCCTGCTGACCTGTCATTTTTGAATTCATAATGAAACAGAACAGTGATTCTGGCTAGAATCCCAGCACATTTCTGTCTTTGTGACTAGTGCTTTCTCCTGAAGGCAATTTTTAATGTGAAGTAGTGGGGAAGCAGTTGAACGCTGAACATGACAGGATTACAGGGTCCAAATGGTTCTTGGCATCAGCTAAGCCTCACACGAGGGATCATTATGTTTGAGGAATTGGACAGTTGACAGCCACTGACTACAACTCTCTGCATCTGTTTCTACCCCTTGGTGGGCTCATTGATGGACCTGCAAATCCTCCTCCTGCCACCTGGCTCAGTCCCCTTCCTTTCCTGTGGTTCCCTGGCTGAGTGTGCTGCATGCCTACAGTTGTCAACCTGACGCCTAGGAAGAGGGAACCTCAGCTGGGGCCTGGCCTGTAGGCATGTCTGTGAGAGATTTTTTTTCTTTTTGATTGATGAGTGATGTGGGAGGACACAGCCCACTCCTGGGTGGGTGGTCATGGGTCATATAAAAAAGCAGGCATTACCTCAACTTATTTGGCAGTTTTGTTGAATGCCAGATACCACAGTGGATGTGGAAGATGGAATCACAAGAAAGGGAGACAAAACTCTGGATGTCACGATAACCCAACATGAGAAGTTTGCCTTGAACCTTTGATTCCCTTGGCCACACACTGTGGGACTGTCTTCATGATTTTCTTCTCATGGGTATAAATCACAGAAGCAAACCATTAAAGTTCTGTTCCTATAATCAGCCCATGGCTCAGCCAACTCGATACTTTGACTTTTCTCTGTGAAGTTGTAAGGTGGGATAACTAAAAATGACAACTTCACACTAAGATGTGGACAGAGTGGCCTAATGGAGTTGGGTAAGCAGAGACATGGGAGGAAATATTAAGTTTATTTGTTTTTATGAGTGTATCTCTGTGTGTATGCTGTGTGTGTGTGTGTGTGTGTGTGTGTGTGTGTGTGTGTGTCCCTGCCTTGCGGGGCCAGAAGAGGGCATTGGATACCCTAGAGCTGGAGTTACAGACACTTGTGAACCACCCAACATGGGTACTGGGAATCTAACTTGAGTCCTCTGCCAGAGGAGCTCTTAACTGCTGAATCATCCCTCTGGCCCTTGAAATAAGATTTCTTAGGTACATCTTGTGAATTCTCTAAGACTATAAAGTGATTCCACCTTAGCAGGGTGGGGCAACAAAGATGACAGACATATTAAATTGTCACTCTGATAGAAGTCTGTCTGAAAAAAAAAAAAAAAAGGGCTGGAGAGATAGCCTAGCGGTTAAGAGCACCGACGCTCTTGCAGAGGACCCGGGTTCGATCCCCAGCACCCACATGGCGGCTAAGAGAACCGTCTATAACTCCAATTCCAGGAGAACTCCAGTTCCAGGGGAATCCGAGACCCTCTTCTGACCTCCGCAGCATTGCACGACACGGGTGCACAGACCTGCATGCAGACAGTACATTCATACACATTAAAAAAAAAGAAAAAAAAAAAAAAAAAAAAAGAAGTCTGTCTGGCCGGGTGTGGTGGTGTACGCCTTTAATCCTAGCACTTGGGAGGCAGAGGCAGGTGGATCTTTGTGAGTTCAAGGCCAGCCTGGTCTACAGAGTGAGTTCCAGAACAGCTGGGGCTACAGGGAGACCCTGTCTCAAAAAACACTAAAAAAAGAAGTCTGTCTGTTAACCATTGCTTCACCTAACCTATAGAAGTTGTCTTAGCAAGAGTGGGGGATAAGGTGTTTGGAACTTTGTTAATACAGAAAAATCCCCAGCACAACTAGTGACAATTATGTTTATGTCTTCTTCCTTTTACTTGTACTTAAGGGTTTGATGTCTTTATTTTGGGTAAGCAGAGTAGCCAAAATTCTGCTAATATGAAACTTTAGTTGGGTGACTTCTTATTGATAGGCTAGGTTCCTATTCTAATTACCAAAATTTGGAGTTAAAATAGAAGGCCCTGACTTTCCTCATAGCATCTTGAATTCCATCTTTCACGCATTGAGATAAGAGTTAACTCTTCTTGACTGGATTTGGAGCAATGGAGCTGGAAGTGACCTGGAAGCCACCTCCCCTGAAGGCCAGCTTTAATAGCTTTTGAGAGCACTATCTGCTAAAGGAGAACATCAATTAATGGCCCAACAGCAGCTTTCAGACAAAATGTCCATGTCAATGACTAGCACAGCATAAGTACAACACTGCCACTTTTATCTTGGGAGAGATCAATATCTAACTAATTGGACCTAAAGCTGACCTAGTGGAAGGAGACTCATGTGGTATTGTAAACATAGCCAGATGCACACAACTGGAGAGGTTGTGGGGGATGGGGGGGGCTTTAGAAAACTAGGAAAGACCCTAGAGCCAAATCAAATGATAATCATCCAAATTTATTAAAAAGAAACAACAACAAAAATCCAGTGCTGCTGACAAATGGTCTCGATGCCCAATTATGACCGTCTGTATGGCATATAGTCTTGCCAGTCTGCAGCCCTGAACAAGTCTAAGAGAGAACCTTTTAAAGGGGAGGTCAACAGAGCAGAGCTGCCTTGCACTTTTGGCCCACTCAGAAAATGTCAGAGTGCCTTTAAGCAGGATAAACAAGTTACAGAAGCAAAAAAGCCAGCAGTTAATTATGTCTATTTTTCTTTTTTTTTTTATTTTTATTAATTTTATTTCTGTATATGTATGAATGTACTGTCTGCATGCAGGTTTGTGCACCCGTGTCGTGCAATGCCGCGGAGGTCAGAAGAGGGTCTCGGATTCCCCTGGAACTGGAGTTCTCCTGGAATTGGAGTTTCAGACGGTTCTCAGCCGCCATGTGGGTGCTGGGGATCGAACCCGGGTCCTCTGTAAGAGCGGTCGGCGCTCTTAACCGCTAGGCCATCTCTCCAGCCCCATTATGTCTATTTTTCAAGGCTTGGACTTGTAGCTAGTCAGTAGTAAGGAAAGGGGAGGGGATCTAGGCTGCCTGGAGTCTGCCATGTGACCAAGCGCTAAGAGTAAAATAAGCATAAATCTTTCTCTCTGTAGCCCCAGCTGTCCTGGAATTCACTCTGTTGACCAGGCTGGTCTTGAACTCACAGAGATCTGCCTGCCTCTGCCTCCCAAGTGCTAGGATTAAAGGCATGCACCACCACACCCGGCTAAATGTTTCTCTTTTCAAAATGGAGTTTTTCTGATCATTACAAGGTCATAGATCTTAGAGAAATCTCCAAGATTGACACATCCCTAGGCTAAGGTAGCATCTTACTAACTACAAAAAAGAGGTATATCCTTATATTTACAGACAAAGAACCAGGACCCAAGAAGGACTAACAGAATGCCCCCATGCAATAGAATTTGCAGTGGTCACAAGATTACCTGACATTACCAAACCTAAGCACCTAGATCCGGTTACAGCAGGATGGCCAGCTTGGATCCAAGCCATTGCTGCCACAGCATTGCCATGACCATAGGACAGGAGTTGGTTGTTACTACTCCCCATTCCATGAAACATGGAACTCAAAAGGGCATGAATGGCCAAGCTGTGGAGAGTAGGAGTCTACAGAGTGTGGTTCCATAGACAGGTTGCCTATATTCACCTTCACCCACCCAGGGCTCAGGAAACATTGTGGAAGAAGGGGCGGAAAGATTGTAAGAGCCAGGGAGGTGATACAAGACCAAATGGAAATGAAGCCTACAAGCTTCTTGGTCTCTGTTCATACGAACCTACAGCATTGGTAGCAGCATGCACGAGACCCATGCAAGCTCAGCTGGACAAAAACCCAGCACAGAACTGCAAGAATGGGTAGAGTAAGGTCGAAGCCCACCTAAGTCAGGGATTCCAGAAAGCCAACTGAAGCAGAGTTCTGAGAAACAGTCACCCTGAACTATGTTCCTGCAATCTGAGAAAAACGTCCTGCAGTCATACCTCACTGGAGGCAAGAACACAGGCCCTGGTTTCTCTGGAGATTCTCCTAGTAATCAGAGGTCCACCTATGCCTTATCCCCCACTTCCTTGTATGCTTATTATTCCTGGGTTTAAAACAGCTGCTTCAGTGCCATTTTAACACTTGTCATCATGCTCCTGAGTCAGGAAGGCCCGTCATAGGCCCAGTCCCATGCTCCAGATAAACCTGAGTCATCTTTATCAGAGTCCTGTTACTTTTTTTGCCCTGGGTCTCCCCTCTATCTCCATATGGACCTAACAGGTAGCAGAGCCCAATCTTGGCTGAAGAAATATTGGCAGCTGATTGCAGTTGGGTGAGGAAGAAATGGCCTTCTTTAGAAAAGGGACTCTGGATAGGCTGACTAGAGTTCAAGGGATGAGCTGGCACTGAAGAGTAGACAGGAAGAGTAGTTTGGCACAATGGATCCTAGCACAAGTGACAATGTGTGAACTCAGGGGGATGGGGTCTGCGGGAGGGTGCCAATGGAGAACCGTGTATAAAGGCGATTAGTGAGAGCCAGAGAGGTGCTCGATTGTACTGTAAAATGGGAGAAGAAAAAGACACTCATTCTTCCCTCATGGAATTGATGCAGAAAAATTTAATACTAATAACATAATTATATAAGTTTCAACTAAAGGTCTCCCAAAGAAGCATCTAAACATTCACAAAGCCGAGATTAACTGGTTAGAATGTAGGTGATAGTGGAGAGGTTATGTTGCAGACCCAGTGACAAACTTAGATTTAAAAAACTTTATTATTATTATTATTATTATTATTATTTTGTTTGGTCTTCTTGAGACAGGGTCTCCCTGTAGTCCCAGCTGTCCTGGAACTCACTTTGTAGACCAGGTTGGCCTTGAACTCACAGAGATCCACCTGTCTCTGCCTCCCAAGTGCTAGGATTAAAGGTGTGCACCACCATGCTCGGCTAAAAAACTTATTTTATGTATATGAGTGTTGTGCTTGCCTGTGCATGTGTCTTGCAATACCCTTGGAGGCCAGAAGAGGGTGTCAGATGCCCCTGGAACTGGAGGGTGTTAGCCACATCTAGGTGCTGGGAATTAAATTTAGGTCCTTTGCCAGTGCTCTTAACGGCTGGGTCCTCTCTCCAGCCCCTTAAATGGTGTTTTATTACCAACCTCTGTGTTTGGTCTAACATCCTTGTGACTATTAGATAAATTCATTTGGAGACCCCTTACTTCCACCAACCCAAATGCTGAGAATGTGGCCAGATAGCATCTGAGGCCTATTGCAGGCTTTCCTACTTTGCTGCATCTTTTATGACTTTGTTTTGATACTATGAAAACTTCGTGAAATTACTACCTCCTTGGAACATGGAAATTTGGGCTGACCTAAAGTCTGGTTCCTAGGGCATGCTTGATAGAATATGTGAATAGCAGAAGAGCCATAACTTTCATTAAGGAGGACAGAGTCTTAAATCCCTTGAAATGGATAACTGTACCTACATATCAACCGGTCACTTCCAGGACTGTGGCAGTCTGCTTATGGAGCCACCTGTCTTACAGACTTGAGATACTGCCCTGGTCAGCCTGATAAATCAAAAGAAGGCTTTCAAATTATCCAAGGACACCAGGCCTTGATATCTGATGCATTCCAGCTGGGCTCAGGGAATAAAATCTTCCACTCTATTCATTAGGTGGCAGACACTACTCATGTGAGAAATGGAGTATCTGTCCTGCGCCTCTGCGTGCTTATTCTGATAAGTAGATATTCTTTGCCTGTCGGAGGTCTGGCTCTGCTTATTTCTTAACTTTAAACTCCTTCCTTTTCCATCTCCAAAAATCTAACAAATGTTTACTCATGTTTGACTTGGAAAGAAATGCTCTCTTGTTTCTTTGGATGTGATAGTTGTGCTTTTTCATGTAGGCACAAGTGAGTAAAAATTGCAAATGAGGGGGCACTTGGAGAGATGATGGCTCAGAGATTAAGAAAGCTTCCTGTTCTTCTAGAGGACCTGAGTTCCATTTCCAGCCCTCTCATCAGGCAGTTGACAACTGCTCTAAGGAACTGGCTGCCAAGGGCCTCCAGAAGCCAGGCAAGGTGGTGCACACACTTAATCCCAGCACTTCGGAGTTAGAGGCAAGTCCTAGTTCAAGGCCAGCACTTGGAAATTAGAGGCCAACTCTGTGAGTCGAAGGCCAGCCTGGCCTACATAGTGAGAATCAGGCCAGTTGAGGCTACAGGGAGACCCTGTCTCAAAAAGACCGAAAGTCAAAAGTTAAAAACCGGGCATGGTGGTGCACGCCTTTAATCCTAGCACTTGGGAGGCAGAGGCAGACGGATCTTTGTGAGTTCAAGGCCAGCCTGGTCTACAGAGTGAGTTCCAGGGCAGCTGGAGCTACAGGGAGACTCTGTCTTGAAGAAAAAGATCAAAACAAAACGAAACAAAACAAAAAGCAGGTGTCAGAAAGCTTTTTACTGATTTAGCTATATCACTTGAGGGAGTTGAGTCCAGGGGTTGTACCATCCAGTTGTCATATTTTTTTCCAAACCACTGGTAATTAAGCCACAGAGAGCCACCTCTGTAGCTTTTGTGCTGCATGGTTTCACCTGTCAACTTGACACACTTGGGAAGAGTGACCCTCACCTGAGGCATTCCCTTGATTGGAGTGTCCTGTAGCCGTCGACTGTGGGTGCTGCCACCCTTGGGCAGGTGGGCCTGGTTTGTATAAAGCAGGCAAAGAACAGGCTGGAAGAGCAAGTGGGTGAGCAGCACTCATCTGTGGTTTGTGCTTCAGGTTCCTGCTTGAGCTCCTGCCTTGGCTTCTCTCAAGTATGCACTACAACCTCTAAACTGAAATTAACTCTTTCCTCTCCAATATTGGCTTTGGCCAGTGTTTTATCACAGCAACAGAAAACAAATCAGGACAGCCTTCTTCCTTCTGTTTGCACTCTCTTTGTCTGATGTTGTACATGGTCAAGTCTGGCAGAAGAGGGACAGAATGTGGAGAGCTACCATGATTGGGATTGAGTTTTGGAAGGAGGAATAAGATTTGCAGATGTGAAGACTGAGATTGACAGTGAGTAACTTACTGTGGAAGAAAACTAAACAGAGAAGAAGGAGATGGGACAGGTTATAATATTAAGTGGTGTGGCTAGGGAAGACCCCACTGAGCAGTCCTCACTAGATGCTCCTAGAAAATAAGAGTGAACCATATATAGCCTTATCCAGGGAAAGAGCACAATGCTGCAGGAAGAGCTGCCGCAAATCCTGACTTAGAACCCTGATTGTTATATTAATAGGAGGCCAGTCATAGCTGGGGCAGAGACAACGACGGGGAAATTGAAGAAGATGAAGTTGGGAAGGTATTGGGTGAGGATCGAGGGAAATGAGCAGCTTATGTAGGGGTGGGGGGCTATTCCACTTCTCAAAGACTTTAGTCTAGGGGTGGAGAGGTGGCTCAACAGTTATAGGCACTGGTTGCTCTTGCGGAGGACCCAGGTTCGATTCCAAACACCCAAATGATGGCTAAAACCATCTGTATCTCCAGTTCCAGGGGAATATGACACCCTCTTTTGACCTCTGTGGGCATTGCATGACACAGGTGCACTTATACATATCCAGGCAATACACCCATACCCACAAAATAAAAATAAAGACTTTAGTTTAACCTTGCATAAAGTGAAAGATTGAAGTATTTCNTCTAGGCAAGACCTGACTTTGCCTCGAGTGGATGGACTGGTAAATGACACAGCCAAAAAGAGCCAGCCACCCCCCCTCCAAAAAAAACTGAGTGGACCCTTGAGGACCAGATCCTCAACTGACCTTGAGAAGACAAAACCTTGGTTATCTGGGCTAACTGTGTGGCCTTAAACATTCCAAAAGGAAAGTATATCACAATAATAAATAAATACAAATAAACTAATAAATAAATAAAAAATAATAGTTAAAGCCTAGAAATTATACTTCAGGTATAAAAACTTAAGATTCTTAGACCAAAAGACAAAAAGAAAAAAAAAAGAGCACAGTTGTTTTGCCTGTCTACTGGCAAGTGCGCTACCCTGTGGCTGCCATGCTTTTGCCATCCTTCAAAAACCTGAGACACATAGCTTTTTCAAAATTCCAATATGGACTGACGACTCATGTCTCTCCAAGCATCCTCCAAACCTTACAGTGCCAGATGGGACTGCTGAGACATCCACTGTGGGACTTGAGCTACTACTGGGGTTTCCGCCTCTTCAGAGTATAGACTGCCATTGTTGGACTAACCCAGGCTGTATCATTGGAGAGCAGTACAGGACGATCAAGACAGGACGCAGTGTTTAGTGGACCTCATGTGGTGACCACAGGAAGGGAAAAACCCCAGTGTGGGACACAACAGCAGAACTGGTAGTGCTTTGGGCTTGCCAGGATAGCCTTCAAAACATGACAGCCTAATTAATAAAAAATTCATAAGCTGATGTTTGCTAACACCCTGATATATGTGGCCTGCATATATGCATATTTTGAGTGATACAAACTGGAAGCAAGAACAACAATGAAAAAGAATATATTAAAAAAAAAAAAAAAAAAAAAAAAAAAAACTTCTGCTCAAAACAGTAAACTTCTGCATTGAAACAGTAAACTTCTGAATTGGGAATTTTGAGAGTGACTGAGGAAAAGATGAAAAAACATGTTGGCAGAATGCTTGAGCTATGGTGGGGTGGGTGGTGCAGAGAGGGTGCATGGGCTAGGATTTGATTTAAATGTTGTATTGGACAGCCCACAGAGCTGGGCTAGAGGATGGGCCTCCGCAGTTAACGAGTGTGACCACTATTGAGAGGACTTGGGTTCGATCCCCAGCACCCCACATGGCAGCTGAGAAACATCTGAAACTCCATTCCAGGAACTCCAGTCCAGGGGGAATCCAACACCCTCTTCTGAACCTCCCCGGCAATTGCACAACACGGGTGCACGCACCCTCATGCATGCAAGAAAACCATTCATATACATAAAAAAATAAATAAACTAAAAGTATTTTAAAAAAGAAATGCAACAGAGCCTTCAATAAAAAAACATAGAAGGGCAGTGTGTGGTGGCGCACCCCTTTCATCCTAGCACCCATGAGGCAGAGTCCGTGCATCTCTATGAAAACAGGGTAAGCCTGCGTCTACGTGTGAATTTTTTTTACTAGGGGGCCAGCTTGGTTCTTAATGGGAGACCCTGTGTCCAGACAAAAGCCCCAGTTGCCATTTAGTCATAAAACAACCAAAGATTCAAGTCTAAGTACAATTGAGTTGGGTTATATTCTATACCTGTCACTTCTCCAAAAGAACAAGAAGTGTCACTCAGGGGACAGCCAAACCAGTGTGTTCGGCATTAAAGATGGTGTTGGTGGGAAGGAATTTTATGTGGTGGAATAAATAATCTTTGAAGTCCTCAAAGAACTTCTAAAAAAGCAATCAATTAAGGCCACTCCCTGACCTTTCTCCCCTGAGAGAGAGAGAGGCAGCGGGGTCATCCGAGGACCTCGGCACCCAGCTAGCTGGAGGGAGCGCCACACCTGGGCCTTTTAGGTGCAGTCTAGTTTTTTGTACAGAGCCCCTTTAGAGAATGTATTTATCTTGTAAGTGAATGCCTGCTAGCCTCTGCAAGACCCTCAGACACACCTCTGTGTGTGTGCACTGTGTGTGTGTTGTGTGTGTAATATTTGATCAGTATCGATGTCTTCCTCAGTCACTCTCTACTTGTTGAGTCATCATCTCTTACTGAACCTAGAGCTCAGAGATCAGCTGACCTCTATGGCAGTGAGCTCCAGGTAATCTGCCTGTCAGGTGCTGAGATTACAGATGAGCATTTCCATACGTAAAGGAATTTTTTGTTTATTTTTAAACGGTGTGTCTCATGGATCTTAAAATAGGTTCATTTGTGCTTCAAGGAAAGCACCTCTGCCAACTTGTGGGAGTTGGGTCTCACCATCTACCAGTACGATTCTGGTGTACTGAACTCATACTTGGCACCAAGCCAGTTTTACCACTGCAGCCATCCTGCTGACCTGTAATTTTTGAATTTCATAATCGAAAACAGAACAGGATTCTGGCTAGAATTACAGCACATTTCTGTCTTTGTGACTAGTGCTTTCTCCTGAAGGCAATTTTTAATGTGAAGTAGTGGGGAAGCAGTTGAACGCTGAACATGACAGGATTACAGGGTCCAAATGGTTCTTGGCATCAGCTAAGCCTCACACGAGGGATCATTATGTTTGAGGAATTGGACAGTTGACAGCCACTGACTACAACTCTCTGCATCTGTTGATGTAACAAGTGGTGGGCTCATTGATGGAATGCAAATTCCTTCCTCCTGCTCAATGGCTCAGTCCCCTTCCTTTCCTGTGGTTCCCTGGCTGAGTGTGCTGCATGCCTACAGTTGTCAACCTGACGCCTAGGAAGAGGGAACCTCAGATGGGGAACTGGCTGTAGGGCATGTCTGTGAGAGATTTTTTTTCTTTTTGATTGATGAGTGATGTGAGAGGACACAGCCACTCCTGGGTGGGTGGTCATGGGTCATATAAAAAAGCAGGCATTACCTCAACTTATTTGGCAGTTTTGTTGAATGCCAGATACCACAGTGGATGTGGAAGATGGAATCACAAGAAAGGGAGACAAAACTCTGGATGTCACGATAACCCAACATGAGAAGTTTGCCTTGAACCTTTGATTCCCTTGGCCACACACTGTGGGACTGTCTTCATGATTTTCTTCTCATGGGTATAAATCACAGAAGCAAACCATTAAAGTTCTGTTCCTATAATCAGCCCATGGCTCAGCCAACTCGATACTTTGACTTTTCTCTGTGAAGTTGTAAGGTGGGATAACTAAAAATGACAACTTCACACTAAGATGTGGACAGAGTGGCCTAATGGAGTTGGGTAAGCAGAGAACCTGGGAGGAAATCTTAAAGTTTCTTGTTTTTTATGAGTGGTATCTCTGTGTGTATTGCTGTGTGGTGTGTGTGTGTGTGTGTGTGTGTTGTGTGTGTGTGTACCTGTGTCATGCAATGATGGCAGAGTTCAGAAGACAGCATAGGATTCTCTAGAGTTGGATTTACAAGTGGTTGTGACCCACCCAACATGGGTACTGGGAACTCTAACTTGATTCCTTTGCCAGAGGAGCTTCTTAACTGCTGAATCATCCCTCTGGCCCTTGAAATAAGATTTCTTAGGTACATCTTGTGAATTCTCTAAGACTATAAAGTGATTCCACCTTAGCAGGGTGGGGCAACAAAGATGACAGACATATTAAATTGTCACTCTGATAGAAGTATGTCTGAAAAAAACAAAAAAAAAAAAGGGTGGAGCGAGAGCCTAGCGGTTTAAGAGCACAGACCGCTCTTGCAGGGACCCCCCCCCGGGTTCGATCCCAGCCCCACATGGCGGCTAACGAGGAACCCGTCTATAACTCCAATTCCCGAGAACTCCAGTTCCAGGGGAATCCGAGGACCTCTTCTGACTCCGCAGCATTGCACGGGCACGGGTGCAAGAACCTGCATGCAGAACAGTAACTCATACACATTAAAAAAAAAAGAAAAAAAAAAAAAAAAAAAAAAAGACGTCTGTCTGGCGGGTGTGGTGGTGTACGCTTTAAATCCTAGCACTTTGGGAGGCAGAGCATGTGGATCTTGTGAGTTCAAGGCCAGCCTGGTCTAAGAGTGAGTTTCAGAACCGCTGGGGGCTACAGGGAAGACCCTGTCCAAAAAAAAAAAACGACGTCTGTCTGTTAACCATTGCTTCACCTAACCTATAGAAGTTGTCTTAGCAAGAGTGGGGGATAAGGTGTTTGGAACTTTGTTAATACAGAAAAATCCCCAGCACAACTAGTGACAATTATGTTTATGTCTTCTTCCTTTTACTTGTACTTAAGGGTTTGATGTCTTTATTTTGGGTAAGCAGAGTAGCCAAAATTCTGCTAATATGAAACTTTAGTTGGGTGACTTCTTATTGATAGGCTAGGTTCCTATTCTAATTACCAAAATTTGGAGTTAAAATAGAAGGCCCTGACTTTCCTCATAGCATCTTGAATTCCATCTTTCACGCATTGAGATAAGAGTTAACTCTTCTTGACTGGATTGGGAGCCATGGAGCTGGAAGTGACCCTTGAAGCCACTCCCCTGCAGGCCAGCTTTACTAGCTTTGAGAGCACTATCTGCCTTAAAGGAGAACATCAATTAATGGCCCAACAGCAGCTTTCAGACAAAATGTCCATGTCAATGACTAGCACAGCATACAGTGAGCAAACACTGCACCTTTTATCTTGGAGATGATCAACAGTTATCTAATAGGACTTAAAGCGACCTAGTGGACGGAGCCTCATCTGTGTATTGTAAACCATACCAGCTGCCCACCATGGAGAGGTTGTGGGGATGGGGGGGGCTTAGACAACTAGGAAAGGACCCTAGAGCCAAACCCAACTGGTCATTTCATCCAAATTTATTACAAAGACACAACAACAAAACTCCCCCGTGCTGCTGAAGAATGGTCTCGGTGCCCAATTATGACCGTCTGTATGGCATATAGTCTTGCCAGTCTGCAGCCCTGAACAAGTCTAAGAGAGAACCTTTTAAAGGGGAGGTCAACAAAGTAAAGCTGCCTTGCACTTCTGACCCACTTAGAAAATGTCAGGTGCCTTTAAGCAGGATAAACAAGTTACAGAAGCCAAATAAGCCCCAGCAGTTAATTTGTCTATTTTTCTTTTTTTTTTTATTTTTCATTAATTTTATTTTGTATTGTATGAATGTCACTGTCTGCATGCAGGTTTGTGCACCCGTGTCGTGGCAAGCCGCGGAGGTCAGAAGAGAGGTCTCGGATTCCCCTGGAACTGGAGTTCTCCTTGGAATTGCGTTTTCAGACAGTTCTCAGCGCCATGGGGTGCTGGGATCGAACCAGGGTCCTCGTAAAGCGGTCGGCGCTCTTAAACGCTTAGGCCATCTCTCCAGCCCCAATTATGTCTCTTTTTCAAGGCTTGGACTTGTAGCTAGTCAGTAGTAAGGAAAGGGGAGGGGATCTAGGCTGCCTGGAGTCTGCCATGTGGGACCAAGCGCTTAAGAGTAAAATAAGCATTAAAATCTTTCTCTATTTAGCCCCAGCTGTTTCCTGGACTTCACTCTATCTGACCAGGCTGGTCTTGAACTCCACAGGAGAGATCTGCCTGGCCTCTGCCTCCCAAGGCTAGGCTTAAAGGGCAGCACCACCACCACACCCGGCTAATGTTTCTCTTTTCAAAATGGAGTTTTTTCTGATCAATTTCAAGGTCATAGATCTTAGAGAATTCTCCAAGATTGGAACATCCCTAGGCTAAGGTAGCATCTTACTAACTACAAAAAAGAGGTATATCCTTATATTTACAGACAAAGAACCAGGACCCAAGAAGGACTAACAGAATGCCCCCATGCAATAGAATTTGCAGTGGTCACAAGATTACCTGACATTACCAAACCTAAGCACCTAGATCCGGTTACAGCAGGATGGCCAGCTTGGATCCAAGCCATTGCTGCCACAGCATTGCCATGACCATAGGACAGGAGTTGGTTGTTACTACTCCCCATTCCATGAAACATGGAACTCAAAAGGGCATGAATGGCCAAACTGTGTAGATTAGGAGTCTACAGAGTTGTGGTTCCATAGACAGGTTGCCTATATTCACCACCTTCACCCAACCCAGGCTCAGGGAACATTGTCGGAAGAGGAAGGGGCGGAAAGATTGTAAGAGCCAGGGAGGTGATACAAGACCAAAAGGACAATGAAGCCTACAAGCTTCTTGGTCTCTGTTCATACGAACCTACAGCTTGGTAGCAGCATGACGAGGGACCCCTGCAAAGCTCAGCTGGACAAAAACCAAGCACAGAACTGTAAAAATAGGTAGCAGAGTAAGTCGAGGCCACATCCTAAGCAGGGATTACAGAAAAGCAAACTAAGCAGAGTTCTGCGAAAACAGGTCACCCTGAAATTATGTTCCTGCCCAAGATGAGAAAAAAGTCAGGAAGGCATACAACGCAATGGAGGAAAGACCAAAGGACAGGGGGTAGCTGGAGATTCTCCTAGGAAAAGAGGGCACCGATGCCTGAGCCCCCCAAGTAATTGGAGGATTATTCTTGGGTGTTTAAAACTGCTGCTTCAGTGCCATTTTAACACTTGTCATCATGCTCCTGAGTCAGGAAGGCCCGTCATAGGGGCCTAGTTCCCAGCTCCAGATTTAAACCCTGAGTCATCTTTATCAGAGTCCTGTTACTTTTTTTGCCCTGGGTCTCCCCTCTATCTCCATATGGACCTAACAGGTAGCAGCGCCCCAATCTTGGCTGAAGCAATATTGGCAGCTAATTGCCTGTTGGGTGAGGAAGAAAGGTCTTCTTTAGACAAGGGATCTGGATAGGCTGACTAGAGCTCAGGGGATGAGCTTGTACTGAGGAACATCTGTGGACCATAACTTGATACAATATGTCTTAACACAAATAGACTGTATAAATCCCATTGGTGGTTTGGGAGGGTGCCAATGGAGAACCGTGTATAAAGGCGATTAGTGAGAGCCAGAGAGGTGCTCGATTGTACTGTAAAATGGGAGAAGAAAAAGACACTCATTCTTCCCTCATGGAATTGATGCAGAAAAATTTAATACTAATAACATAATTATATAAGTTTCAACTAAAGGTCTCCCAAAGAAGCATCTAAACATTCACAAAGCCGAGATTAACTGGTTAGAATGTAGGTGATAGTGGAGAGGTTATGTTGCAGACAAGTTTGAACAAATTATTTATAAAAAATTTATTTATTATTCTTATTAATTATTATTATTTGTTTTTTTTTTTTTTTTTTTTTTTTTTTTTGTAGTCCCAGTTGTCCTGGAACCACTTTGTAGACCAGGTGGCCTTGAACTCACAGAGACCACCTGTCTCTGCATCCCAATGCTAGGATTAAAGGTGTGCACCACCATGCTCGGCTAAAAAAACTTATTTTATGTTATTATGAGTGTTGTCTTGCCCTGTGCATGCTTCTTGCCCATCCCTTGGACGGCCAGGAGAGGGTGTCAAGATGCCCCTGGACAATGGAGGGTGTTCGCCACATCTAAGTTGGGAATTAAATTTAGGTCCTTTGCCAGTGCTCTTAACCCGGCTGGGTCCATCTCTCAAGCCCCTTAAAATGGATGTTTTATTACCAAACCTCGTGTTTGGTCTAATCCTTTGACTCTTAGATACATTATATTGGAGACCCCCTTACTTCCCACCAACCCAAATGCGAGCGAATGTGGCAGCTAGCATCTGAGGCCTATTGCAGGCTTTCCTACTTTGCTGCATCTTTTATGACTTTGTTTTGATACTATGAAAACTTCGTGAAATTACTACCTCCTTGGAACATGGAAATTTGGGCTGACCTAAAGTCTGGTTCCTAGGGCATGCTTGATAGAATATGTGAATAGCAGACGCGCCCTAAACTTTCATAAGGAGACAGAGTTCTTAAATTCCCTTGAAATGGCTAATGTACTAATTATTCACACGGTTTCACTTCCAGGACTGTGGCAGTCTGCTTATGGAGCCACCTGTCTCTACAGCCTTGGATACTGCCTGCTCAGCCATGAGAATCAAAAGAAGGCTTTCACTTCAGCACCGGCTATCTGATGCATTCTCGTTGGGCTCAGGGAATAAAAATCTTCCACCTCTCGTTCATTAGGTGGCAGACACTACTCATGTGAGAAATGGAGTATCTGTCCTGCGCCTCTGCGTGCTTATTCTGATAAGAGATATTCTTTGCCTGTGGGAGGTCTGGCTTGCTTATTTCTTAACTTTAACTCCTTCCTTTTCCATCTCCAAAAATCTAACAAATGTTTCTCAGTTTCGACTTGGAAAGGAAATGCTCTCTGTTTCTTTGGATGTGATATTGTGCTTTTTCATGTGGCACAGTGAGATAAAAATTGCAAATGAGGGGGCACTGGAGAGCATGATGGCTCAGAGATTAAGGAAGCTCCTTTCTTCTAGAGGACCTGAGTTCCATTTCCAGCCCTCTCATCAGGCAGTTGACAACTGCTCTAAGGAACTGGCTGCCAAGGGCCTCCAGAAGCCAGGCAAGGTGGTGCACACACTTAATCCCAGCACTTCGGAGTTAGAGGCAAGTCCTAGTTCAAGGCCAGCACTTGGAAATTAGAGGCCAACTCTGTGAGTCGAAGGCCAGCCTGGCTACATAGTGAGAATCAGGCCAGTTGGGCTACAGGGAGACCTGTCTCAAAAAGACGAAAAAAAAGTTAAAAACCGGGCCAGTGGTGCACGCCTTAATCCTAGCACTTGGGAGGCAGAGCCGGCAGCCGATCTTTGTAGTTCAGGCCAGCCTGGTCTTACCGAGTGAGTTCCAGGGCAGCTGGAGCTACCGGGAGACTCTGTCTCAAAATGACCAAAAAAAAAAAAAAAAAAGTTAAAAAAAATTAATTTGAAAATGCAAATGTGATCACAATAGCTAATGGAAAGTATAAGCTTGCCTTATGCAGAGACTTCTGGTTAGGCAGAACATCCCCATGGAGGGCCCTGGGGAAGCAGGAAGGTCGTGCATTTTTTCCCTTCCAAGATAGCTAAAAAGAGCGATGTTGAATAGTGGGACTAGTTTTGTTCCATAGGAGCCACCATCTGTTTGGCGGCCACACCTTGTCGCACTGATTTCTGGGAGTTGTAGTCATTTCCTTGTCCACGAGGACATGGCTGCCGGCATGACCAAAGGTACCAGGGTCTCCCTGAACCTGGCCCGGAGTTTTCTAGCGGTCAGGCCGTTGCTCGCTGCGCCCTCGTCTGTCGCCTGCCATGTCCACATGGGCCGGAGCCGACCGCAGAAGCTTTCCGAGCCCCCGGCGTTCCAGCCGCCGCAGAAGCCGGTCATCGCGGACCTGCGCGGAACCAGGGTCGAGGAGAGAAGGTGAGACAGACCGGCCACTGCGCGCGCAGGGCCTGGGCTGTTGTTGAGGAGCGCGGACGCTCCTCCCGCGTCAGAACCGCAGCGGGCGGGGGGGGGGGGGGGGGGCTTCCAGGGTTCCGGTTGTCTTAGACCTTTTTCTCTGCGGCTCGTCGTTGTCACACCTGGGCGGAACAAAAACCCAGTCTCTGCAAGAGCAGCCAGTGCTTTCAACCTCTGAGTCCTCTCTCCAGCCCCTGGAATAAATGTTTAGAGGACAACAGTGAGGACTAGTGCGATGGTGCTGTGGTATAGGCACTTCAGCGCACACCAGCCAACCCAGGCCTGTCCCCAGAACCCATGTGATGAAGCAGAAACCTGCTCCACCAAGTTATCTTCTGAGCCCCACATGTGCACTGTGCATGTCCGCTCCCCAAATATGCGCACAGTGGTAATGTTTTAGGAAACTTAACAGTAGCGGGGCGAGGTGGTGCATGCCTTTAATCCAGCCACTCTGGAGGGCAGGAGGGCAGGGGGATCTCGGTGAGTTCAAAGCCAGCCGGGTCTATAGACAGTCATGGAGAACTAAGGGAGACACACTTTTTTTTTCTAAAAAAAAAAAAACAAACAACAAAAAAAAAAAAAACAAAACAACAACCTAATCACATATAAGGATGGCAGGTAAGGATGGCGAGGTGTGGAGGACCATTGATCAAGCGGGGGTAAAAAAAAGTGATGCAAAATTGAGCAACATGTTTGGTGGAACACACGCTGTACTAAGGACCTAAACCTGAAGACACCCCCAAACAACTCTGACAGGAAGACAAGACATGAATGACCTAGCAATTTACCTGTAAGCACAATGCTCTAGAAACCCACCTGTAAGAGGGAATTGGCAAAAACAGTGCTTTATCTAAGGAATGTTAGGGTGTGGTGGTGCCATCGCCTTTAATTCTTACATCGGGAGCAAGGCAGGCGGATCTTTGTGAGTTTCAAGGCCCAGCCTGGCTCCGAGCGAGGTTCCAGTCACGTGTGGCTACAGGGAGGACTGTCTCAACAAGACCAAAAAAAAAAAAAAAAAAAAAAAAAAAATGTTAAACAGTAGTGGTAAATGAGCATATTTTTAAAAAATTTATTTTCATTTTATATGTATGAGTGTTTTGCATGCACGTAAGTGTACTACGTGTTTTCAGTGCCCCACAGAAGCCAGAACAGGGCATTGCATCCTCTGAAACTGGAGTGAAAGATGGTTTTAAGCTGCCAGGTGGGTGCTGGGAACCAAACCTGAGTTCTCTACAAGAACAACCAGTGCTCTTAACCTCTGAGCCATCTCTCCAGCTCCTGCTAGAGTACTAAAGCAGATTTTTAAAACACGAGATTTCACAAACATATAAAAAGAAACTTTTAGAAAAATTTATATTTGTACCTTATTATGAAGCTTACAACTGTACTAAACTAGTATATGCTGCGTAGACATCTATATGCACACTGGATATTCTCCACCAAGTGATGAAGCCTAGCCTTACCATTAGTGGTACAACCTGGCATTATTAGGTACCTCCTGATGTGCAAATGGATGGTTCCCACCAGAGTCTTGTAATACTCTTATCAAATGTTTAAACTTAGTCTGAGCAGGTGAAAACCATAAATCCAGAATCCATCAGTAGTTTCAAGATAGCAGACCTTTAAGGGCAGTGCTACAAAAGTGCAAAAGCAATGCAGACCATGCAGCCAGGAGTGGTGGTGCAAGCCTTTAAGCCCAGCACTCAGGAGGCAGGGAGGTGGAGCTCTGAGTTCCAGGCTAGCCAGGGCTACATAATGTGACCCTGTCTTTGAAGAGACAGAGACAGACTGACGAACTTCCAAACCCAACGTGTAGACCTTGACTGTATCCTGAATTAGGCAAAAAACAGAAGTAAAAGATTTATGTGACACACAGATTCAAATATTAACATTACTAAATTAATGCTAATTTACTTAGGTGCGAAGTACAGTGATAAAATAGAAACTCCTTTATGATTATTATTATTTGTATGTATGTGTGCACACGCACCTACATGCATGCATACATGCGTGCAAGGTACACATGCCATGGCACCACATGGAGGTAGGAGGACAACTTCTGGGAATTGATTCTTTCCTTCTACCATGGGGACAAGAGATCCAACGCAGATGATCAGGTTTGCCCAATAGGTGCTCTTACCTGCTGAGCCGTTTCACAGGCCCAGTCCTTAATTTTAACATAAACTTGCTCAGTTATTTGACACTTTCAAATGGTTTAAGGAAAATTATATGCATATAGAAAGCAGTTGTAGCAAAAATTTTGTAGTTGGTAAATGTAGAGGAAGAACATATGGGTGTTCTATTACGTGAACTCTGGTAGGTTTGAAGGCCTCGATGTATAAAATTGAGGCAATTGAAAAAATTCATGAAAATAATCACCACAATTCAATAGCAGGAATTGTGGAATATATAGGAGCATGAATGGTCATTGTATTGTTATTTTTTTTTAACTTTTTTTTAATTTATTTATTTATTTTCTATGTGTATGAATATACTGTCTGCATGTAGGTTTGTGCACCCGTGTTGTGCGATGCCGCGGAGGTCAGAAGAGAGTCTCGGATTCCCCTGGAACTGGAGTTCTCCTGGAATTGGAGTTACAGATGGTTCTCAGCCGCCATGTGGGTGCTGGGGATTGAACCCGGGTCCTCTGCAAGAGCAGTCGGTGCTCTTAACCGCTAGGCCATCTCTCCAGCCCCATTGTAATGTTATTAATATGGACTGCTTTGTGAGTTTTAAATTATTTAAGAAAGTAGAAAGGTTCCTTTTAAAGTGATTTATGTATTTTCCAGCAGTACATATTGTAACTTATCACTCAGTTTGAGGCCTGTGGTGGTACGGTTTGGAGACTGATAGATTTAAATCATGTCAAAATTATAATTATAGCAATAGTAGTAAGTCAGTTTATCTTCTTCAAGCTTCAGTTTCTTTTTCATTAACAAGGAAAGGCTAACACCAGACCCACCTAATTGCTCAGAAGATTAATTTATGCTACTATATCAGTTTTCTGTTACTATCACAAAAGACTTGAGAGAATCAACTTAAAGGAGGAAAGGTTTATTTTGGCCCTTGATTTCAGCAGTTTCATGGCTCTGTCTGTCACTTTAGGTCTGTGGGACACAGTTCAGCATGGCAGAAAGCATCAGCCAGGAAGTCGGAGGAATAGAAAGGGCCTGGGGCTCAGGCTTGGCTTGGAGGGCAGATTCCCAGTGGTCTAAGTTCCCTCCACAAGGCCCCGCCTGTTAAACCCCAGTAGCTCCTGGTATTTCTCATTTAACCAGCATCATACCCTTTCATTTCTTTGTAAGTCATTTTATTTCTTCTTATATTGGCCTAAGTTACCTTTTAATTTTTAAAATTGATTTATTGTTTACAGGTTCCTGAGTCCTGAATTGATTCCTCCAAGGGGAAGAACAAACCCTCTGAAATTTCAATTAGAAAGAAAAGATATGTTAGACAGGAGAAAAGTGCTCCACATTCCAGAGTTCTATGTTGGTCAGTATCAGTTGGATGCATTTGTTAGTGTTTGGAGGGAGGGTTACTTTTCTTTCCATAAAGATTATTCTTCATATATCTGGATTTTGCCCTTAGTGATTTATTCCTGCCTTTATTAAAATATGAAGGAAGTGAGTTACCTAGAAGCCTCACTGGTTCATTTCCACATCTCCCGTCATGGTTCATTTCTTTTGAATGTGCAGGAAGCATATTGCGAGTCACCACAGCCGACCCCTATGCCACTGGGAAAACCAGTCAGTTCCTGGGGATCTGCATCCAGAGATCAGGAAAAGGACTTGGGGCTACTTTTACCCTTAGGAACATAATTGAGGGACAAGGTGAGTTTCTTCTGCTCTGAGTAGAACACTGGAAATGTGGGAGGGGATTTTCTAAGTGTCATTGAAGGTCTGTTTTTTCCTGAAGGCTTCTTGAATACTAGGGACAGCACTCATTAGGACTAGAGTTACTGGGCTGGGTGTGATGTTCACAGTCCTACAGTCCCGCACAGGGAGGAGGCTGAGGCAGAAACTTGCAGTCACAAGTTGGAGGTCAGCCTGTGCTACGCAATGTGACTGTTATCTTTAAAATTGGTTTCACAATCGTGGCCTCTTCAGGAGTGGAGAAATGAGTGTATAAAGCAGTCAGAAGAACTTCCCTTGTTTTTGTTTAGTAGTAGTATTTTTGTTGCTTTTGAGATGGGTCTCACATGTAGGCATTGACTGACTTAGAACTTGCTATGTAGAGCAGGCTAACTTCAGACTTTTGGTAATCTTCCTGCCTCTGCTGAGAATATAGGCATAAGCTACCATAAATCTGATGGGATGGTCCTTTTCAGAGCACATGACTCACAAGTCCACTAAGAGACGTGATGACACTCCTAGGTGTTTTGCTCCTGAGGTGAAGGCCCTGTTTTGGTTTATGCAGTAACACAAACAGTCACTGTCGCTATGAATGTGTTTTATATAAGATTCAGAAGCACTTAAAAGTATTTTTATTTTATGTATATGAGTGTATTGCCTGCATGCTTGTGTAAGTGCACCCATGCTGTGCAATGCCTGCATGCTTGTGTAAGTGCACCCATGCTGTGCAATGCCTGCATGCTTGTGTAAGTGCACCTGTGCTGTGCAATGCCTGCATGCTGGTGTAAGTGCACACATGTTGTGCAATGCTGAGGAAATCAGAAGCAGGCATCAGATCCCATGGAACTGAGTTATGGATGGGTGTTAGCCACTATGTGGGTGCTAGGAATGGACCTGGGTCCTCTGTAAGAGCAGTCAGTGCATTTAACTGCTGAGCCATCTCTCCAGCCCCAGATTCAGAAGCATTTTAAAAGGCAAAGTTGTGTTTGTATACTGTGACTAATACAGCAGAGAAGCCAGTGGTAAGGTTCTAGGAAGATGATTAATTAAAATGGCACATGAAAAATGTTTATACTTACGGGTGTGTGCTTTGTGGTTCTCATCAATGTAGTATTATCTTCAGAGAAAGTGCTAACGTGGGGGCACTGGCTGGCTGTTTATCCTGTAGTGCCTTGGGGGCTGTGCCCATGTCAGTTCAGTAGGACTTGATTCATAGAAAGCTGTGCCTTCAGTCAGGTAGTGCACTTGAAGCCTTGTAGATAACAAAGGGAGCTGGTGCAAGTCAAGGGACTTGGGTTTGGTTTTCTTAAAAATTGAGATGTGCATTGTTTTTACTTCATGGTTCTAGGCACTCAGTGTGTGATTCTGTACTTGAAGTACTGACAGCTATGTGGTACTGTGCATGAAGTACTAACATCTGTGTGATACTGTACATGAAGTACTGAGCACACAGTATTAAACTGTGAACTTTCCTGGCAGTCTCTGTAGTGTTTTCTAATGTGAACAGCCTTGAGCTTCACCATCAGTGTGCTTGTTAGTAGTTCCTTCTTGTCTAGTGGCTTTTTATATATCCCTGTGATAATTCCTGACACCTCCAGGTCTGACTCTTTCCATGTTCATGTTTACTTGTAACTACCTCCTCCTCATATGTGTGTGTGTGTCTGTCTGTCTGTCTGTCTGTGGATACAGGCATTAGTGGAAGGCAGAAAAGAACATCAGATTTCCTGTAGGTGGAGTTACAGGCAGTTGTGAGTTGCCAGACATGGGTGCTGGAAACCACACTCAGGTCCTCTGCAAGAGCAGTGCGCACTCTGAATCACTAAGCTTTTCTGCAGCCCCTAGGAGCTGTTTTAATTCTCTTGCAGGCATTCAGTCAGTCACTTGCCTTGGCTCAGTCTCTCATGTGTTCTGGTTGTTTCTCCCTCCCCGTCATTTACTGGCTGCTTCCTTGCTGCTGCGTCCTCCTCTGGTAGAGGGTAGAACAAAGAGGCCTAACTGACTTGCTTCCCTCGTGCCATCTTATAAGGCACTAAGTAATCCACCTGTGAGTGGACAGCCCTCAAGACTCAGTCACTCCCCCAAAGGATCCAATTTCTTTTTTTTTTTTTTTTTTTTTTTTTTTTAATTGTTTGTTTTTTTAATTTTATTTATTTCCGTATGTGTATGAATGTACTGCATGCAAGTCTGTGCACCCGTGACGTGCAATGCCACGGAGGTCAGAAGAGGGCGTCGGACTCCCCTGGAACTGGAGTTCTCCTGGAATTGGAGTTTCAGACAGCTCTCGGCCGCCATGTGGGTGCTGGGGATCGAACCCGGGTCCTCTGCAAGAGCGGTTGGCGCTCTTAACCACTAGGCCATCGGATCCAATTTCTAATATTGCCACAGTAGAGCAGAGGATTGATTGATTTATTTATTTGTTTGTTTATTTATTTATTTATTTTGCTTGGTGCTACAGCACATCCATGGAGGTTAGGACAACCTACAGGAATCAGTTTTCTCTTTCCACTATGTGGCTTCTGAGGATTGAGGGCAGGTTTTGGGGCTTGTGGCCAGTCAGACAGACAGACACACACACACACACACATCACTCAGTGAGCTTCTTGATGGCCCTCAATGTGAATTTGGGAATAGTCATATTCAAAATGATATCTTGTCCACCTGTTTTACTCTATTCTTGCCATAAGGTCCCTTTCCTGGTGTCCTATTTGCTCTCCAGTGCTGTGATAAAACACTGACCAAAGGCAACTTAAAAGAAGAAAAGGCTTATTCTGGCTTATACTTCCAGGTCACAGTGTCATGGAGGGAACTCAGGGCAAGAACTCAAGCAGGAACTGAAGGAGAAACCGTTGAGGAATGGTGCTTACTGGCTTACTCTCTGGCTGACTTACAGGCTCGTGCTTTGCCCACTAAAGGACCACCTGCCCAGGCATGGTACTGCCCGTAGGGAAAAGGGATCTCCTGCCTCAGCCTCCAAGTATCTGGGACTGCAGGTGTACATCACCACACCTGCCTTTCTGTTCTTTCTGCCTGTGGAATTCTCGGCCCTTTCATAGCATCGCCTCAGATGTCATCTTCTCAGACATTCCTTAGCTCTAAAGTTGCCCCTCTCAGTCCTGTTGTCACCAGACTGTCTTGTTTGTTTTTGCTTATTTTGTTATTTGGGCTTTTGTAGCCAGGTAAGCTTTATAAGACAAGAATCCTAGCAATTTTAGTTTGCTTCGGGCATAACTTCTAGATCAAATTCTAGAACAGAGAAGCATACAGTAAATACTGAGTTTTGGTGTTCAATACTAGAAGCAAACATTGATCATATGTGATAGATAGTATTAAGAAAACCTCAGCAAATACTGTAGCTCTAAAATGTATGTTCAGGATGTTCTTGGCTTGCTTTGTGCAAAGAGTTCCAGTGCATTTGGGGAAGAGAGAAGGAGAGGGAGAGGGTGAAGAGGAGAGGGGAAAAAGGGAGAGGAAGGGGGGAGGGAGGGATGGGGAGGGGGGAGAAGGAAGAGGTCTTTAACAGGATGTTTTAAAAAAGATAGAACTCAGAATTTTACTTAATTTTTCTATCATTAATCAACATGGATGATTAATTTTAATCAAGTATTTGAGAAATAAACATTCTTTGTGACAGAAATATTTACTCAATAATTTAAAAAATTTTTTTCTTTATTATTTTATGTGTATGAGTGTACTGTCTGCATGTAGGTTTGTGCACCCATGTCATGCAATGCCTCGGAGGTCAGAAGAAGGCATTGGATTCCCCTGGTACTGGAGTTAGAGAAGGTTCTTAGCTAACATGTGGATGCTGGGAGTCGAACCTGGATCCTCTACAAGAGCAGTTGGTGCTCTTAACCTCTGAGCCATCTCTCCAGCCCCCCTTTTTTTGGGTCTTTTTGAGACAGGCTCTCCCTGCAGCCCCAGCTGTCCTGGAACTCCACTCTGTAGACCAGGCTGGCCTTGAACTCAAAAGATCTGCCTGCCTCTGCCTCCCAAGTGCTAGGATTAAAGGCGTGCACCACCACGCCCGGCTTACTCAGAGTTTTTCTAGGTTAATGCATGTTATTGTAGTTGATGAACTATGACAACATATTTATAGAGGACTTCTTTAGATTTTATTCAAATTCTTTCTCACTTAAATGAATTTTAGATTATTTTTCTCTAGTAATCATCTTTTAACATTCTGTTTTTGTCTCGCTAGCTTTTTTACTGTAACCCGAGGCACTGCAGGAATTTGGACTCAGATTGTAGTTTTGGGTTTGGTTTTTTTTTTTTTTTAGGTATCGAGATTTGCTTTGAACTGTATAATCCTCGAATCCATGATATCCAAGTGGTCAAGTTAGAGAAGCGCCTGGACGACAGCTTGTTGTACTTGAGAGATGCCCTCCCTGAGTTCAGCACTTTTGATGTGAATATGAAGCCAGTTGCTCATGACTCCTGCCAGGAAGTTCCTGTTAATGAGGTAGGCAGTATACATTTGGCACCAAAGTGTAAGTATAAAAGAATCATCATAGGGAAATTTGGAAGAACTTTTGCCTGATAATTCTTGTTCTTGCCTTTTCCTCAGTTGAAAGTTAAAATGAAGCCAAAGCCCTGGTCCAAGCGCTGGGAACGTCCAAACTTCAATATTAAAGGAATCAGATTCGATCTTTCCTTAACTGAAGAGCAAATGAAAGAAGCCCAAAAGTGGAGTCAGCCATGGCTGGAGTTTGATATGATGAGAGAGTATGACACTTCAAGGCTCGAAGCTGCAATATGGGAAGAGATAGAAGAATCAAAGCGTTCCTGATGCTAGGGAATTGAGATGGCTCTGTAGGTAAAGGCACTGGCTGTACAAGCCTGACCTTTTAAGCTCCACCCCCAGAAAATAGACTAGAAGCAGAGACCTGACTCCCAAAAGTTGTCCTCTGACCTCTACATGTGCCCTGGCATGGGTGGACTGTATCCGTACACAGAAAAGCAGTAATAAAGATAATTTTTTAAGTTCTGATTCTGAGGATGCCTTTGGGTATTTGCAGATGTTTCTGCTCTCAGGACTTATTCTGAGACCATTTTATTTTTATTTGGGCACCTGAGCACATGCTAGTTTCACAGATACACACGTACACATAAGCAAAAATAAATCTTTTAAAAAAACAGTATTTAAAAATGAAAAATAAATTCCCCATTGAATTAACCTGTCCCTTTGTCAAGAATCATGTACCTTGGGGCTGGAGAGATAGCCTAGAAGTTAAGAGCACCCACCACTCTTACAGAGGACCTGGGTTCGATCCCCAGCACCCACATGACGGCTGAGAACCGTCTGTAACTCCAATTCCAGGAGAACTCCAGTTCCAGGGGAATCCGACACCCTCTTCTGACCTCCGCGGCATTGCACGACACGGGTGCACAAACTTGCATGCAGACAGTACACTCATACACATACAGAAATAAATAAAATTAAAAAAAAAAAAAAAGAATCCGTGTTACCTGTAGGTTATTTCCGGAACGTCTATGTTCATGTCCACTATTCTTTTTATATTACAATATTTTAAAAATAATTTTTTTTTTTTTTTAATTTATTTTTTATATAATATTATAATGTATAAAATAATAAAATAATATATGATAAAAAGCTTTTAATTTAGTATACATATTATAAAACATTTCTTTTTTTTTTAATTTTTGTGTGTGTATGAATGTACTGTCTGCTTGTAGGTTTGTGCACCCATGTCGTGCACTGCGTGGAGGTCAGAAGAGGGTCTCGGATTCCCCTGGAACTGGAGTTCTTCCTGGAATTGGAATTACAGATGGTTCTTAGCCGCCATATGGGTGGCTGGGGATCAAACCCGGTCCTCTGCAAGAGCAGTTGGTGCTCTTAACCACTAGGCTATCTCTCCAGCCCCTAAAACATTAATATTTCAAAGGTACAAAAAGTGGTGTTCTTAGGAATTTCTGTCTCCAGTATGATTCACAGAAAAAGGGTGCTTGGACATAAAAGTTTTTCTTTTTTTTTTTTTCCACGGTGTTTGTTGATAGATACAAGTATGTAAAATCAGGCATGAACATGATTTGATAGTTAAGTAGACTTAATTTCAATACATAATAAGGGAAATTCAAATTCTCACCATTGTTTCACACCCACAAAAAAACACTTCAAGGGCATTAATGATTTCTCAAATTGATCAGTTTTTGCTGAGTAAACCATGTTTCTTTTTAAAAGATGTGCACTTTGCTAGGCTCAAGGATTTTTAAATCTAGCACATAAAGCCCCTTACTAGAGGTAGAATACAGGCAAATATACTATTTTCTATTTATTTATTTATTTTTGGTCTTTTTGAGACAGGGTCTCCCTGTAGCCCCGGCTGTCCTGGAACTCACTATGTAGCAGGCAATATACTATTTTTTTTAATTTATTTATTTTCTATGTGTATGAATGTATACTGTCTGCGTGTAGGTTTGTGCATCCGTGTCGTGCAATGCCGAGGAGGTCAGAGAGGTGTCGGATTCCCCTGGAACTGGAATTAAAGACGGTTCTTAGCCACCATGTGAGTGCTGGGGATCAACCTGGTCCTCTCAAGGAGCACGTCGGAGCTCTTAACCGCTAGGCTATCTTCCCAGCCCCCGAAAATGTTTCAAATTTTTTTTTTTTTTTTTTTTTTGTCTTTTTGAGACAGGATCTCCCTGTAGCTCTGGCTGATCCTGGAACTACCTCTGTAGACCAGGCTGCGCTCAACTCACAGAAGATCCGGGTGCCTCTGCTCCTAAGTGCTAAGGATTAAAGGGTGGCACACGCCTTTTTCGGATTTTTTATTTCTGTATGTTGTATCAATGTACTGTCTGCATGCAAGTTGTGCACCCAATGTCATGCACTGCCTCGGAGGTCAGATAAGAGGGCGTCGGATTCCCCTGGAACTGGAGTTCTGAATTGGAGTTTCAGACGTTCTCGGCCGCCATGTGGGTGCTAGGATCGACCCCGCGTTCTCTGTAAGAGCGGTCGGCGCTTCTTAACCGCTAGGCTTTCTCTCCAGCCCAAAAAAGCTTTTAAAAAAATTTTTAAAACAGGAAAGGGAAATTCTAAGCATACTCTACGTGAGAGATATGGGTTCGGAATCCTTGTTGCGCGCACTCATTTCGGGGCCCACTCCTGCATCCAGGGAACACTGTTCTTTGATCAAGAAGGAATCTGTACATGTAACAGGGTGTATTCTAATTGGTTGGGTTCCCTTTAAGTTATCAGTTTTAAGGCGGGGCCATGGCTAGAGGGCCGAGGGTCAAGAGTTCTTCCCACACTGGGAATGTTAGATAGGCATAAGCCCCCTTTGTTTTGCCACGTGAATGGCAAGGAGCCTCTACCTGCCTCTCCTGGAGCTGTCCTTTCTCCCACCTACCCTGGAAAATCCAAGGTCTGAGAGCTGAAAGGGACTGTCCTCTCATTCAGCATGATGGCGCCATTGCTCTGTCCCAAGGTCTGCCATAAAGCTGCTTTTTGTCCCTGTGGGCAAGCCTTGTAGTTGTGCTTCTAGAAAGGAGGGTGACCCGCGTTCCTTGGCAGAAGTGACCCCCACTTGAACTCGGCTGAGTCGCAGCATCCAGCCAGGTGCCAGTTGGTCCCAGGAGCCCAGCGAGCCCTTGTCAGAACAAAAGGGGTCCTGTCCTCACCTCCCTAGGTGACATCCATCTAAGTTCTGAGTTACCCTCAGGGACTCTGGGGACTTCAGATGGCCCTTCTAGTTCCCTTTCCTAGACAGCGGACCAGGCTGGCACCCTCAGGAGGCCTGCTCTACACGGCCTGTGTAGAAGGGGCTACAATTTAATTTTTTAATCTATATAAAACACTGCTCTTGTACTATTCACACATTGTCAGAGAGTAAACAATAAATAAAAGGTGTCTGAACGATGGCTTAAGATCTGAAAACAGGGGGCTGGAGGGATGGCCTAGCCGGTTAAGAGCGACGGACCGATCTTGCAGAGGACCCCCCTNAAATTTTTTTTTTTGTCTTTTTGAGACAGGATCTCCCTGTAGCTCTGGCTGTCCTGGAACTCACTCTGTAGACCAGGCTGGCCTCCAACTCACAGAGATCCGCGTGCCTCTGCCTCCTAAGTGCTAGGATTAAAGGCGTGTGCCACCACGCCCGGCATTTGTTTATTTCTGTATGTGTATCAATGTACTGTCTGCATGCAAGTTTGTGCACCCATGTCATGCAATGCCTCGGAGGTCAGAAGAGGGCGTCGGATTCCCCTGGAACTGGAGTTCTGGAATTGGAGTTTCAGACGGTTCTCGGCCGCCATGTGGGTGCTAGGGATCGAACCCCGGTCCTCTGTAAGAGCGGTCGGCGCTCTTAACCGCTAGGCCATCTCTCCAGCCCATGTTTAAATTTTTAAAAAAGGAAAAGGAAATTCTAGCACTACCTACGTGAGAGATATGGGTTCGGAATCCTTGTTGCGCGCACTCATTTCGGGGCCCACTCCTGCATCCAGGGAACACTGTTCTTTGATCAAGAAGGAATCTGTACATGTAACAGGGTGTATTCTAATTGGTTGGGTTCCCTTTAAGTTATCAGTTTTAAGGCGGGGCCATGGCTAGAGGGCAGAAGGGTCAAGAGTTGCTTCCCACACTGGGAATGTAGATAGGGGCATAAGCCCCCTTTGTTTTGCCCACTGAATGGCAAGGAGCCTCTACCTGCCTCTCCTGGAGCTGTCCTTTCTCCCACCTACCCTGGAAAATCCAAGGTCTGAGAGCTGAAAGGGACTGTCCTCTCATTCAGCATGATGGCGCCATTGCTCTGTCCCAAGGTCTGCCATAAAGCTGCTTTTTGTCCCTGTGGGCAAGCCTTGTAGTTGTGCTTCTAGAAAGGAGGGTGACCCGGTTCCTTGGCCAGAAGTGACCCCCACTTGAACTCGGCTGAGTCGCAGCATCCAGCCAGGTGCCAGTTGGTCCCAGGAGCCCAGCGAGCCCTTGTCAGAACAAAAGGGGTCCTGTCCTCACCTCCCTAGGTGACATCCATCTAAGTTCTGAGTTACCCTCAGGGACTCTGGGGACTTCAGATGGCCCTTCTAGTTCCCTTTCCTAGACAGCGGACCAGGCTGGCACCCTCAGGAGGCCTGCTCTACACGGCCTGTGTAGAAGGGGCTACAATTTAATTTTTAATCTATATAAAACACTGCTCTTGTACATCACCACATGTCAGAGAGTAAACAATAAATAAAAGGTGTCTGACGTGGCTTAAGATCTGAAACAGGGGGCTGGAGGGATGGCCTAGCGGTTAAGAGCGACGACCGCTCTTGCAGAGGACCCGGGTTCGATCCCCAGCACCCACATGGCGGCTGAGAACCGTCTGTGACTCCGGTTCCAGGAGAACTCCAGTTCCAGGGGAATCCGAGACCGTCTTCTGACCTCCGCGGCATCGCACGACACGGGTGCGCAGACCTGCATGCAGACAATACATTCATACACATAAAAATAAATAAATAAATAAAAATTTAAAAAAAAAATAAATAAAAATAAAAAAATAAAAAAAAAAAAGATCTGAAACAGTCTGTGCTCTTGACCTTGAAACCAGACCTCTGGGAGCACTTTTGAAACTCCTGACCCCATAAAGCAAATGACTCTGGATTCCACCAGCTTTTTCATGCATAGCAATTAGTCATAAAGCACCCAAGAGCAGCGAGTAAGCTGCATGGAGATGCCACTGTGTGGGCATCTCCTAGTGGGAAATCTAGGGCTTTTTCAGCCTAGATGGAAGACACAGGGAGTCCTGGCTGTTATGCCAGGGGCAGCCTCCACCTGCCCCTCGGAGGAGCCAGCAGCCCAAGGCAGCAGAGAACTCCCAAGGGGAGACCACAGGGCTTACCATTTAGCATAGTGTCAGCTGCCATCTGAGCGTAGGCTTATGGGTAATGCATTTTGGGGCCACTTTACGTGTTATTTCTAATCCCCGTGACTGCTTTATTTGATAGATATTATTAAACCCATTTTATAGATGAGGAAGTTAGAGTGTGACTCAGAGACGTCAACCCATCCTGTGCTACACAGCTAGTTACTAGTGGAGCTGAGGTTCAGGACAGTGGCAAGCAACCACATGTTCTGTTCCCCTAATTAAACATCCCTTCTTGAGAATCGTGCCTGAGTTAGGGTGGGCTGAAGAGAGAGTAGTTGGACAGATCTTGCTGTAACAGAGGATTCCTCATGAGCTTTCAGGTTTAGGCAAAGCACAGCAATACCTTTGCCTATGAGTCAGGAGCATCAGTCTGTCCCAGAGTTCCTGGGGAATCAGTGCGTGGAGCAAAGCCCACACAGGTGTGTGCATGCTCTCTCTACTGGTGCAGAAGCTCATGCACTCAACACAGCCCACCATCATCCTGCTCCTTGCCTCCTCCTCCAACCCACCCTCCATCTCTGCCCCCCTACCTGGGAAAGAATGCTCACTGGAGTTGCTCCTTTCTTTGGAGGCCCGAGGTTGACATTAGGGGCCTTCACTCTATCTACAGAGGCAAGATCTTTCGCTGAATCCAGAGCTCACGCCTTTCCTGCATTCCAGCTAGCCAGCTTTGCCATGGGGCACCCTGTCTTCACTCCCTGAGTGCTGGGATAACTGGCAGGCTGGCTTTTTTCTGTCTGGGGATCAGGACTCCAGTCCTCATGCTTGTGTGGCAAGCTCATTATCCACTGAACCATCTCCTCAGAGTGTATGAGCCACATTTTCTTTATCCGTTCATCTTTACATGGACTTCTAAGTGGACTCCATATCTTTGCGATTGTGAATGGTGCAGCTCTAAGCATAGACGAACCACTTGGGGAATGGAAAGGACCGGCAGGAGGAGGGTGTGGGAGACGGGGAGGCCAGCGGGTGCTTTAGTGAAGGCAAAAAGCGAGAATACCACAATGAAGCTCATTACACCATAAGCTTAAAAATTAATAATCAGGGACTAGGAGGATGGCTCAGTGGGCAAAGTGTGTGAGGACCTGCATCCATGTAAAAGCCAAACATGGTCACGTGGGCCCAAAACCCCAGCACTGGGGCCGGGGAGCAAGATATGAAGATGGGAGGATCCCAGGGGCTCGGTGCCCAGCCTAGCTGAAACAGCAAGCTGCGAGACCAGTGAGAGACCCTGTCTTAAAAAACAAGATGCAAAAAAAAAAAAAAAAAAGGAACAACAACAAAAAACCAACCAACCAACCAATCAACAAAAAACGAGAAGGCAAGCAATAAAGGAAAACACCAAGCTTCAACCTCTGGGCTCCACATGTCCAAGCACTCATGTACACACACGTACATACATGCATGCCCCCTCCCCCAGGAAAAGTTAATAATAACAAATAGTAAAAGGAAAGAACAAGGTACTCCAAAGGAGAGTCTACAGAACCCTCAAATCAAAAAGGACTCAGGCAGCAAAGCTGGTGCTAGGAGCCAGGGACTTGGACAGGCTTAGGGGAGCAATACGTAATGTCATGGGATAATTTCACCAGAGAAGACCACTCAGACACAAAATGAAGCCAATAGAAAGCCTTTAGTCAGCTGATGACTACACATAGGACACTCAGTGGAGGGTATGTAGCGCTGAGTCACAGTTGGGAGGCATAGGACAAAAAAATATTGAGGGGTGAAAAGTTTAAGTTCCCAAACTTAGGGGTGGAAGCCCCTCTAACAATGCCTATTCTCTGAAAGCAAGCCAAGCAGAAAGTACAGAACCCATGCAGAATGAGTTAGTTCCTAAGCAACCAGGTACACACCGACCTATTCTCACAACATCTGCCCCAGTTGAACTAAATTAAACTTTTTTTTCTTCCCATTTAATGGGCTCAGCTGGAGCTCATAATATGGCATAGACTACCACAATCCAAGGTACCTTACCAGTAAGGCTCTAACATCTAGCACAGAACCAGTTCAGCAATGGTAGGCAGGTGACGGATGGTGGGAAAGGACTCAAGATAATGAATAGTCTTTATCAAGCCAACCCAAGATGATATTTGTCACAGGTGGTTACTTACCACAGTCTGGTTGAAGTCAAAATTCTCTCTAGAACCTGTCGTGCTCCTGGGACTTCCCGTTCTGTTTCCCAACCCTACGAGTGAGTTTGCATAGCACAGACCACTTGAACTTGCAGCAAGGGTTCCTCTCAGGGTACCTGTTTGCAGAACCAGGGGTGGCAGAGGCTCACAGAGTAGCACAGGTGGCTCAACCCCTCATTTTGGGGATGGCCCCTACTCCTGGCTGTGAGTCCAATGTGCCCAGTACC
Organism: Rhizomys pruinosus; assembly: GCA_009823505.1. Taxonomy (NCBI): domain Eukaryota; kingdom Metazoa; phylum Chordata; class Mammalia; order Rodentia; family Spalacidae; genus Rhizomys; species Rhizomys pruinosus. Next base: position 53,079 of record VZQC01007500.1, read on the forward strand.
CCCTTGTTTTTCTAAGTGGGTGGTGAGAATGTCCTCGCTTAAGCCTCCAGGTCTTCCCTTCTTCAAGCCTCCAGGTCTTCCCTTCTTCTGGATTTAATAAGCTCATTTCTTTCTCTTTTCTACTTAGTGGATTTTAGGGCCAGTTAATGAGTGGTGGTGGTTTTTTTTAATTAATTTTATTTATTTCTGTATGTGTATGAATGTACTGTCTGCATGCAAGTCTGTGCACCCGTGTCGTGCAATGCCGCGGAGTTCAGAAGAGGGTCTCGGATTCCCCTGGAACTGGAGTTCTCCTGGAATTGGAGCTTCAGACGGTTCTCAGCCGCCATGTGGGTGCTGGGGATCGAACCCGGGTCCTCTGTAAGAGCGGTCGGCGCTCTTAACCGCTAGGCCATCTCTCCAGCCCC
>VZQC01007500.1:54028-154477 GCA_009823505.1 Rhizomys pruinosus
TTTTTTTTGGTGTTTTCAAGACAGGGTCTCCCTGTAGCCCCAGCTGTCCTGGAACTCACTTTGTAGACCAGGGTGGCCTTGAACTCACAAAGATCCACCTGCCTCTGCCTCCCGAGTGCTAGGATTAAAGGCGTGCACCACCACACCCGGCTCATGGCCTTTTATACTGCCTGCCACAGAAGGTAATGCCTACATTTGGGGTGAGTCATCCGGCTTGAGGGAGTCCAATCCGAAGATCCTTTTTCTCTTATTTGTTCCTTAGTCCAGTCAAGTTGACACCCAGGATTAACCATCACAAGAAGTTTCTGGAATATACTGAGGTTAGTCCCCCAGGTTTTCTTTTGCCTCCCTCTTCACAGGATTTCTCTGGAACAGCTGTTACAAGGTGAGTGTATGGTTTCTAAAATGAAGGGTTCTGTGCAAACACAGAGAACCACTCCCCCACCACCACCACACAAACACCTCAGGGTAGGATTTGCCTTCTGAGTTTTATCTGAACCTTTGCTGTGCTTTGGGGTGGAGAAGGCTGGCTCTGGATTCCAGGGAGACTTTAGAAGCTGTCGAAACTCCCTTTGAATGGAGTGTCAGTAAAAAACTGTCAGGTTGGCGTCTGGGAAACTCTGAGCCTGGAAGACCTGGAAGTCCAGGGTCTACAAGGCAAGATCAAAGGTCGGTAGTGACTCGGGTTTCCAGAGGTCCTGCGTGTATGGCCATTGCATTTCCCATAGACACGATGCAGTATTTACTTTGAAGCAGACACTGAATCAGCATGGGGCCATCAGGGAGACACTTCTAATGAGTGCCCACAGGACATGTCCACACATTTGAGATGTGAGAGGATGGTTGTGTAGTAGGGGAGACACTTGGATAAGTCATGGGAACCTTAGGAAACTGCTGAGCAGGGCAGGGGTGGCTCCATTGGTAGAGTGAGCACATGAAGCCTTGAGTCTGAGGTCCAGAGCCACATAAACTTGGGCCTGGTGATGTGTGTCAGTAACCCAACACTTAGTGGGTTGGATGAAGAAGGATCAGGAGTTCAAGGTCATCCTAATCTACATAATGAGTTGAAGGCTGCCTGGGCTACATGAGACCCTGTCTCAAAACGAAAGTTGTGTGTAGAGCCATTACTAGGTGGTTGATACCTGAGCACTATGCTGCCCACCAGGAAGGCGGATCCCTCAGCTGGCCTCTGCGTGGGAGACCAGGCTGAGGGTGGCAATGATAAGCCTCAATTGCTCTGCTAAATCTCCACAGCAGGTGAGAGCCATGGCTCTGAAGACCAATGTTCTTACACCTAAGCCCGTACTTCGAAGCCTGTCCTGATGGCCTTCTGTTCACCCCTAGATGTGATCTCAAGAGAGAATGCCTTGCTCATGTTGGGCTGCAGTGTGTACTGGGCTCTATAACCAAGTCTGGGCAATCCAAACAATAGGAACTTGCTGTCTGTCAATTCTGGAGGCTGTCAAAGATCAGGGTATTGGTAGGGCTGATTGCTTGAAGTCTATAGCATTCCTGATCTTTTAAAAACATTACTCCAGGGGCTGGAGAGATAGCCTAGCGGTTAAGAGCACCGACGCTCTTGCAGAGGACCCGGGTTCGATCCCCAGCACCCACATGGCGGCTAAGAACCGTTTGTAACTCCAATTCCAGGAGAACTCCAGTTCCAGGGGAATCCAAGACCCTCTTCTGACCTCCGCGGCATTGCATGACATGGGTGCACAGACCTGCATGCAGACAGTACATTCATACACATACAAAAATAAATAAATAATAAAAAAAAATTTTTTTTTAAAAACATTACTCCAGGGGCTGGAGAGATGGCCTAGCGGTTAAGAGCACCGACTGCTCCTGCAGAGAACCCGGGTTCGATCCCCAGCACCCACATGGCAGCTGAGAACCGTCTATAACTCCAATTCCAGGAGAACTCCAGTTCCAGGGGAATCCAACACCCTCTTCTGGCCTCCTCGGCATTGCATGACAAGGGTGCACAAACCTACATGCAGACAGTACATTTAAATAAATAAATAAATAAATAATAAATATTGCTCCAGCCGGGTGTGGTGGTGCCCGCCTTTAATCCTAGCACTTGGGAGGCAGAGGGAGGTGTATTTCTGGGAGTTCAAGGCCAACCTGGTCTACAGAGTGAGTTCCAGGACAGCTAGAGCTATAGGAGGGAGACCTGTCTCAAAATGACCAAAAAAAAAAAAAATTACTTCAATTTCTGCTTCTGTTTTTGTTTTTTGAAACAGAGTTTCATGTAGTTGAGACTAGCTTTGAAACTACGTACCCAAGGATGACCCTGAACTTCTGATCCTCCTGAGTGCTGAGATTTGTGTCACCATATCTGGCTCTGCATTCATCCTTGTATGGTGCCCTTGTGCGCCTGTGTCCAAACTGTCCCATCTTATGAGGACACCTATCATCCTGGATGAAGGGGCCACACTAATGACCTCTTCCTCACTAGCCACACCCTATTTCCAAATAAGGTCACGCCCTAAGGTTCCAGGAGTCAGAATTCAATAGATGAAGGCCAAGGACACTTCAGCCTATAACACTGAGCTCTGGCTGTGTCCTCCTCATACCATACTAGCACCAATGGGAAGGAGCCAGAGCTGACCCTGACCTAGAGAGTGCCAGGAATAGTGTCTCAAGGAGAAGAGCCTCGGAGTAGCTGGGAAGCAAGAAAAGGGTCTGTGCCAGAGAGCAGCCTGGCTCCTAGGTATGCCAGGAGCAGCTACAGAGCCAAAGGGGCAAGTTAACAGCGCAGAGGCTCGCCTCTGGGTTTCTAGCTGCTGTGCTCAGAGCTTGCAGGGGCCTGAAAAGGAAAACCCCCCTCCAGATTTAGCCAAGACTTGTAACCACTTCTTGAAACACAAGACTGATTTAATTAAAAAGGGATAGTTAGCCAGGCGTGGTGGCACACGCCTTTAATCCTAGCACTTGGGAGGCAGAGGCAGGTGGATCTTTGTGAGTTCAAGGCCAGCCTGGTCTACAGAGTGAGTTCCAGGATAGCTGGGACTACAGGGAGACCCTGTCTCAAAAAGACCAGAAAAAAAAAAAGGGAAAGTTAGATTTGGGTCCTGCGTTGTAAGTTTGACAGATACTTCTGAAATAAGAAGTCAAAATTTAAGATCAAGTCGTTATCAAAAGAGTATGTCTTACATATGAATATACAACACCCTGGAGCCATCTAGAACTTAGGAATGGAAGCTATGTTTACATGATTTTTTTCTATTTTTGAGACATGGTCTTATTTTAAATAGCCTTGGCTGACCTGGAACTTCCTGTTGTGTTAGAAAGCTTTAGTTGTCAACTTGACATTCCTAGGTGAAGTGAACCTCAGTTGAGGAACTTCCTCCATTGGATTACCCTGTGGCCATGCCTGTGGGGCATTGTATTGATTGTTGAGTCAGGTGGTAGAGCCCAGGCTTCTGTGAGCAGTGCTATCCCAGGGGCAGGTGGTCCCGTGCTGTATAAGAAAGTAGGCTGAGCCGGGTGTGGTGGCGCACGCCTTTAATCCTAGCACTTGGGAGGCAGAGGCAGTCAGATTTTTGTGAGTTCAAGGCCAGCCTGGTCTACAGAGTGAGTTCCAGGACAGCTGGGGCTACACAGAGACCCTATCTCAAAAAGACCAAAAAAAGAAAGAAAGAAAGCAGGCTGAACACAGGGCAGAGGGAGCAAGCTACTAAACAGCTGTCCTCTATGGTCTGTGCTCCATGTTTCTGACTTGGCTCCCCTCAGTAATGACCTGGTAGATGTAAGATAACAGTGTTTTAATCACAGCAACAGGAAACCTAACTAATACAGAAGTTTGTACCAAGAGTCATGTTGCTATGAAGAACCTGACCACCTGGGTTTTTGGAGGAATGTTGAAGATTTTGGGAAGTTGGACTAGGAAAGCAGTTGACTGCTGTAAGCAGAGTTTAATGAGCCATTCTAGTAGGAGGCTGGAAGAAAGCAGTGCTGCAAGCAAAGTAGTTCCAGAGGAAAATAAGAACCTAATTAGCAACTTGGATATTTTGGCAAAGCATCTGGCTGCCCTCTGCCAACAGCCCAAGAGCTTACCTGAGGCTAAGTTGAAAACTAATGGACTCAATTATTTGGCAGAAGAAATTTCAAAGCAGCCTAATATATAAATGGTAGCATGGCTATTAATGGTGAATATTATGCAGATTTATAATGAAAAAGAACAAATGGGACAGAAAGAAATGCAAAATGTATAGTTCAGGTTGAAAAAGAGTGTTAGGAAGCTTAATGTTGGTGCCAAGGATGTGCTAAAAGAGAGGCTTCCTTTGATAAAGAGATTAGAGTCATTAAGGAGAATTCTTAGATTTGTACTGGAGCAATGGAAAGACTACCTCATAGTAAGACCACATCCGGCTAAACCTCCAACATGTGAAAATAAAAAGCCTAAGAAGGGTCTTGTTCCTAGAAAACCAAGATGAATAAGAGCTGCTGTTGTGAATGAAGTAAGGCAGTGTCCATCCCAGACTGGCAGCTGAGCTGGGTAGTGATTCACATGGTGCTGGCCTTACAGGCACGAAAGATGCAAGAGTGACGCAGTAATTGGTTCTACTTCCAGGCCTTCCACCACAGTTTCAGAGAGCCACGAGGCCAGGCAGTGTGCAGCAGAGGCATCCCTGCATAAAAAAGACACTGACGGGCCAAGAGGCCCCAACAAGCCATTGTATGAAGCTGTGAAGGTGAGGCCTGGTTGGCAGCAGAAACCCGAAGAGACTGGAGATGTTGTGGGACAACTGCCAAAGAGAGCTGCATACGGGAGTGGTACCAGTCTAAGAGAGGGATGTATATTGTGTGCAGCAAAACTGGAAGGGCTAAGCTATCTAAGCCCACTGAAAGTAAAGTCCCCTCAGCATGCCTAAGCTCTGCACAAGCCTAAGCCAGACAAAACTCAAGTAAGGATAGGGGAGGTAAACAAGAAGCCCCAGCTCTTGCTGAGGAAATACTGGCAATTAATACCTGCAAGGAGAGGGAAGAGTCAGTTTTCTTTAAAGATGTGATGCCAGGCAGATTTACCAGGTACCAGGGGATGAACCCACACCCAGAAACATAAAGTAGACTTGATAGGCCCTTAACAAAATAACATGAAATTGGGGGATAGTAAAGTGTGGATGGAGAGATGGAAGGAGGTTTGAATATGATCAAAACAAGGAATCAATAAAAATTGTTAATTAAACTAAAAATTGTGGGAATGGAACTTTGTGTGTGGCTTGAAGCAAGGACTTGTAAGACCTGTCCCGGAAGATCTCTGGTTATCTGATATCTCTGTGGGCATTCAGAATTGCCTCTGTGAGTTATTTGTAGCAGGGAGATTCGGGATATTACAATGATTCTTGCTTCACCCTATCTCTGCAAAGTTCCAGGCCCCTTCCCTTGAGGCACTGAGCAAAATGTCACACCTCTAGTTACCTGTTGCACAAACCAGAGCTCTGCAGCCCCACAATTAGAACCAAGGTGGCTCACCCCTCCCTTCCACCTGTCCCCCACTTCCTTGCCCAGAGCACAGTAGCCTTCAATATAGAGACCTCACTGACAGAAAACAAAGGGAGTTCCTATTCTCCCGGCTCTCTGCGTGTGAGTCTGCTCGTTTTTCCACGGTGATCTCCTGTGGTTTTCCCTTCCCACTTCCTGTGAGAGCAAAGCCTAGAGACTGTCGGCCTGCAGGCAGGAGACAAGTCCTGGAGCTGAGCCAAGAAGGGAAGGAGAGCATGTGGAATGTGATCATGCGTGACTCAAAGACATTGAACAACGACAAAAAAATGAAAAAAAAAAAAAGAAAGAAAGTAAAGTCCCAGAAGTCAAACATGGAGCTGATAGATTTGATGTTTTCCCTGCTGATTTTTGGTCATGTTTTAGTCCAGAATTTCCTCATTATGCCCCCATTCCTTCCTTTTGGAATGAGAATCTGTATTAGGTTCCATTGCATGTTGTAGGAATATAATTTGTCTTTTGATTTTACAGGGGCTTTTATCACAGCAACAGAAAAGTAATAACCAACCAGGCACTGGCCCTGAACTTGTAATCCTTTTGCCTAAGTCTCCAGAGTGCTGAGATTATAGGCATTCTCCATGACACCTTGCTGATCTACATACTTAATACCTGAGAAAAGTATTATTTTCAACTCATTGGGAAAGTTATTACTGATTCAAGAAATTATTGATTTAAAAATGGTAAAGATCTAATTAACTCTCAAAATGAGAGAAAAGAGAGGTTGATCACCATCTCAAACCATGTACAAAAATAAATCTCAGATGGGGCTGAGTTAAAGATCTAATGCAAATAAATAAATAAATGCATACATACTGTATTTGAGTTAAATCTAATGGAAAGTTTGTATAATTTTGGAATGGAGGGAATTTTTTAAATATTATATTTACTTTGTGTGTGAGTGTGTCTGTGTGTGTGTGTGTCTGTGTGGGGGGGGGTGGGGGGGTGTAATATGGTTCACATACAAAAGTCAAAGGACAACTTGTGGAAATCAGTTATTTACTACATGGGCTTTGGGGATCAAACTCAGTGTATCAGACTTGGCAGCAAGAGAATTTACCTGTTGAATCATCTTGCTGGCCCAGAATAGAGGAGATATATGTATAGGTATAGTATATATATATATAAATACATATATATATATATATGGTGTTTATATATATATGGTGTTTATATATATGGTGTTTATATCTATATGGTGTTTATATCTATATGGTGTTTATATCTATATATATATGATATATATATGATATATATATATATGGTGTTTTTGAGACAGGGTCTCCCTACATCTCCAGCTGGCCTTGAACTAGCCCTGTAGACCAGGCTAGCCTTGAGCTCACAGAAATCTGCCTGCCTCTGCCTCCCAAATGCTGAGATTAAAGGCATGGGCCACCACATCTGGCTTAAAGACGGTTCTTAGCTGCCATGTGGGTGCTGGGAATTGAACCTGGGTCTTCTGCAAGAGCAGTCAGTGCTCTTAAGCGCTAAGCCATCTCTCCAGCCCCAGAGGGCATATTTTTAATAAAGGAAAAGAATACCCAAAACCACGAGGTGGGGGAGATCTCATGTTTCCACATGTTTTAATAAATATTTCTTGGATTTTCTTTATTTTGTGGTTCTAGGGACTAAACCCAGGGCCTTGTACATGCTAGGCAAGTCCTCTACCACTGAGCTGCATCCCCAATCCTTTTTATATATTTTGGGACAGAATCTTACAATGTTGCCTGCTGCCCTTGGATTTGGCACTTGGAATTCTGCTTTAGCTTCTCCCATAGCTGAGGTCAAGTCATGTATTACCATGCCTTACATCTACATTTTTTTCATATTATAAGGAAAAAAGGACAAACTGTATAGCCTCTGATTAATCTTTGCAACACATATGAAAGGGTGCCTCACTCAGCACACCCAGAGTTCATGTGAGTTGGTGATAAGACATGAAAACATAACAGGAATTTAGAGAGAAATAGAAATAACTTTGCAGAGAAGGAAATGAAGATTTAAATGGAGAAGAGATTAGTCAGAGAGAGGAAATTTTAATTACTTATTCATTGGATTGGCAAAGAATCAAATAGACCAGGAACATCTTGTGTCAGAGTGGAGCTAAATTAGCACTTTTATAACTTGCTGGTGGGCATGTGAACTGTTAAAGACTTTGGAGAAGAATAATCAGTCTATAAATGTCTACTAAGGTTTAAGATTCATGCTCGTCGATGCAGCAATCTCTGCTTTGAGCACTGTTCCAATAAATACAAAAGCCTCATGCTGAATAATATACAAAGGTGTCTGCAGACATATTGTATCTGTGGCAAAATATCAGCCAAAATGGGATTTATCCATCATTGATAAAATGACTGGATAAACACAGAGCCTCCTCACTGTGGGGTATGATAGAGCATCCATCACAAAGAAAAATCAACAAGTTGGCTCTAACCAGCTACATAGTCTCACAAAGAGAGGCTAATATATGAAATGCAAAAAAGCAAGTAGTCAGAGAAAATGTACTACTACAATATGTTCCCATTTTTATAAAAAAAAAAAAAGTAGAGTGAGAAACATAAACCCAATCCATGTGCCTGTTCAGTAGCTGTATGTATTTATTTATATAAGCTCAAAAAAGGGGATTTCAATCTTCAGAACCTATGTTAAAAACAGCCAGGCTGGAAAGACAGTTGGACCTTAAGAGCACTAGCTGCTCTTGCAAAGGACCTGGGTTTGAATCCCAGAACCCACATGGTGCTAACTCCAGTTCCAGGGAACCCTGGACTTCTGATTTCTGAGGGCATTGCAGGGTACTAATACACTTACACTCATGCAGGCCATACACTCATACATCTCTTCAACACAGGGAGCCACAAAACTATCTTCTGACCACCATACCCTTGCCATAGTGCACACACACACACACACACACACACACACACTTCTCTTCAACACAGCAAGCTTGGAACCCCCTATGGTGTCTCTTGAAGGACTCAGCAGGACTATTACAAGAAGTGATGCAGCTGCTCCTGAAATTCAGCCCCACAGAACTCCATTGACAAAGCACACAAGACCAGCTTGTTTATATTTTTTTTCTAAAGTAATGAGTTGGCAGTTTTGTAATAACACCATGGAACTGCACTTTAGAGGTTACCAAAATATTCCTAAACAGTCACACAAGCATTGCCTGTGCTGTCTACAGTCTTTCTCCCCTATGTTGCACCTCACCCTGGGAATCTACTAAGCCAGCTACAACCCAGGGATTGGAGAAAGCTGCAGGTTCTACAATATGTACTAGAAAGCAAGGGTAGAATAAAATTGGTGATCCAGAGGCTCCATACCTAATCTCTGAAAGATGTGCCTTTCACATTGGGCAGATTGTGGGCAGGAAGCGTAGCTGCCATTCAACAGCATAGCCCCATCTCCCATTACCCAAGAGCCTTACTGTAGAGACTCAGCAAATACCTTTGAGATCTAGGTGACCTAAGATATAAGACACCTGTATGTGTGCATGTTCATGTATGTACATTTATGTTGGGGAGCCAGAGGTCAAACTTGGGTGTAGTTCTTCAGACACTGTCCACCTTTTTTTTTTTTTTTGGTCTTTTCGAGACAGGGTCTTCCTATAGTCCCAGCTGTCCTGGAACTCACTCTGTAGACCAGGCTGGCCTTGAACTCACAAAGATCCACCTGCCTCTGCCTCCCAAGTGCTAGGATTAAAGGTGTGCGCCACCACGCCAGGCTGCCACTGTCCACCTTTTAAAAATGTACTTACGGCGGGCGTGGTGGCGCACGCCTTTAATCCTAGCACTTGGGAGGCACAGGCAGGCGGATCTTTGTGAGTTCAAGGCCAGCCTGGTCTACAGAGCAAGTTCCAGGACAGCTGAGGCTACAGGGAGACCCTGTCTCAAAAAGACCAAAAAAAAAAAAAAGTATTTACTTTTAGCTGGGTGTGGTGGTGTACCCCTTTAGTCTTTGTGAGTTCAAGGCCAACCTGGTCTACAGAGTGAGTTCCGGGACAGCTGGGGCTAGACAGCTGTCGAAAAGACAAAAAAAATGTATTTACTTTTATTATTATAGACAGGGTACTTAATTGGAATTTGCCAAGTAGACTAGTCAGACTGGCTGGCTACCAGCCCCCAGGGATGCACTGGTTTCTGCTTCTCCATTGGATATTTTATCAAGTATGGTACTTGTACTTACAAGTATGCACCACCACACCTAGCTCCTTTTATACTCAGATTCCCATGCTTGAAAAGCAAGGTCTTTACACAATAAGCTATCTCCCCAGCCTGGATATAAGACATTCACCCAAACCAGGATCAGTGAATGAAAGAGATGTTTAGGTCAGTCATTGTCCCCTTTCTCTCTGGGAAGATATGATAGTAAAATTTTTTTAATTTAATGTGTGTCTGTATCTGTGTGTCTGTGTGTCTGTCTGTGTGTCTGTGTGTGATGTGAATATGAATGCAGGTATGCAGGTGCCATAGAATGCATGTGATCAGATAACAAATTTTGGGAGATGGTTCTCTCCTTCAACTGTGGGTTTTAAGGATTGGACTCAAGTCATCAGGATTGCATGGCAAGTGCTCTGAGCCATCTGACTGGCCTGTTAATTTTGATTGTCAGTTTGATTGGATAAGAAACTGCTAGAGCTTGAGTGAAGCATATCTTTTTTTTTATGTGTATGAATGTACTGTCTGCATGTAGGTTGGTGCACCTGTGTCATGCAATGCCATGGAGGTCAGAAGAGGGCATCAGATTCCCCTGGAACTAGAGTTAAAGACAGTTCTTAGCCGCCATGTGGTGCTGGGAATCGAACCCAGGTCCTCTGCAAGAGCAGTCGGCGCTCTTAATCACTGAGCCATCTCTCCAGTCCTGTGAAGCAAACACTGTCTGTGACAGTGTTTCCAGAGAGGATTAACTGAGTGAGTGGACACTCACTTTGAGCATGAACAGCACTGTTCTGGATAGCTTTAGAGTCAATTTGACACACCTGGGTTGAGGAGACTCCATTGGGGAATTTCCTCCATTGAACTGGCCTGTGGCCATGTCTGTGGGGTTTCTTGATTGTTGACTAATGTGGGAGGGACCAGCCATCCGAAACACAGGAGACGTCTACATAATGTTCTCACGAAAGCAATGGCTGATGTACTGAATGGCAAACAGTCTATCTTGTTGAGAAAGGCATGGAAGCACAGTGCAGAGACAGGAGGTGGATGGTCACATCGCACCTGCAGTCAGGAAGCAGAGAAAGGTGAATGCCAGCACCCAGCGGGATTTCTCCTTTTCAGTCCATACAGGACTCCAGCCCATGGAGTGGTGCAACCCACATTTGGAGTGTGTTTCCCTACCACAAGTTAATGGAGAAAATATCTCACAGACATACCCTGAGGTTTGTTTCCATGGTGATCCTAAATCCTATCAGGTTGACAATAAAAGTAGACTACCACAGCAGGAATATAAAGCAGTGGGAGGAATAGCAGGATGCTTGCCCAGCATGTGTGATGTTGTGGGTTCCATCTTTAGTACCAAAAGGAAAAGACAACCAAAAATACACCCCAGTGTAAGGTTGCAGCCCACCTAAGCCAGGGATTCCAGAAAGCCAACTGAAGCAGAGTTCTGAGAAATAACCACCAGTGACTGCATTCCTGCACCCTCCTGCAGTCATGCCTCACTGGAGACAAGAAGAAAGACACCTGGTTTCTCTCAAGATGCTCCTCCTGATACCAGCCACAGGCCCGCCCATCCCCTATCCTCCACTTCCTTATCCCCACTCCCTTCTAGGCTCACTTCCTGTTTCCTGGCTTTAAAACTCCACTTCAGTGCCATCTTAATGCTGGCTGTCCTACTCCCCAAATAAAACTCATCATCTTTATCAGAGCCTTGTATACTTTTGCACTGGGTCTCCCCTCAATATGAACCTAACATCTGGTGCCAAAACCCAGGAGAGGGTCGAGGCCCTCACTGCCTTGGGTGGGGTGCAACTGATGGACTCCCATCAGACTGGCTACCCGGTACAGGTTCTGTACCCGCCACGGATCTGAACTCATCCCAAGGTACCATTTTTTCTCTTACCTAACTCCTCTTTCCTTTCTTTCCTGCCTCTGTCTCTGTCTCTCTATCCTAGTCACTCCCAAACCACCATTCACAACCGCTGAATTCCTCTGATCTCTGAGACTGTAGATTTGCCAGCACAGTTACTTTTTTTTATTTTTTCATTTTTTATTTTTTATTTTTAGTCTTTTCAAGACAGGGTCTCCCTGTAGCCCCAGCTGTCTTGGAATTCGCTCTGTAGACCGGGCTGGCCTTGAACTCACAAAGATCCACCTGCCTCTGCCTCCCAAGTGCTAGGATTAAAGGCATGCACCACCACGCCCGGCTCAGTAGTTACTGAATGAATTCATATCCACCTGAGGGACAGACCTGTTCCTTGATGCACTCAAGTCTCCCCTGGCTCCTCTCCTCATGGCCTACCCTAGGTCTGAGTCTCTCTCTCTTTCTCTCCCCTCTCTCCCTCCTTTCTCATCTCTCCTCTCTCTCTCATCCCTCTCTCCTCTCTCTCATTCCTCTCTCCCTTCTCTCTCTCTCTCTCTCTCTCTCTCTCTCTCTCTCTCTCTCTCTCTCTCCCTCTCTTTCTCAGTGGCAGTCACCTCTCCAGTGGAACTTCTGAGTCCCGCTCTCTGTTCAAATAGTTCTAGAATGTCAGGTGACTCTCCAGCCTTCTCCACCTGAAGTATGGGGAACTCAGTTGGGAACGCCAACCAAGAAGGGACACCTCCCGACTGGTCACTTCTCACTCTCTACTGTGACCACTGGCTTCTCTCTCCCTTCTCTTCCTCCTCGATGTCTATTTTGCCAGTGATTTCTCCTATTTATTGCTTGCAACCTTACTGCCTTCAGCACAGGAATTTTATCAGTGCAACATGATAGAGGCTCCAAAAACAAGGGGCATTCATTCACTATCCCCTTACAGGGTGCTGTGTCAGGGTTACACACCTGAGGATGTATAACAGACTCATAGGGAAACCCTATAAACATACCCCATTCCTGGGTCAGAAGGAACCTTATTTGCTCACCCACAAAGACACATATAAGACCTGATCCCCAGTGTCTCGAGCCTCCTCACATTTCCTTAAATGTGCAGGACAACCCCAAGATCCACTGGGAGAAGATGATCTCAATGTGAAAGCTGAGAAAGTCCATCCCAAAAGCAGCGCATAAACCAGATCCATATCACATATGTCTCATAAAGAGGCTTGCAAGTTTTCAGGAGAAAATACCTTCTCTTCCTCCTCCTTCTACCAGGTATCCTAATGACTTGCCCTCCTGAGACTCGTACCCTCGTCTCCCCTCTTCTGCCTTCTTACGCAAACTAGCTCATTCACATTTGTTCTGCCTTCAACTATGGGTTCCCCCTAGTCCAAGCAGTCCCCTCTGACTCTGCTGAAGTGTTACTCCGCACTCTACAACCTTTGGAACTCCAACAGACACTTAAACCTAAATGCCTGAAATTTCTCTGTACTATTGCTTGGCCTCAGTACCCTCTGGACAATAAATCTAAATGTCCACTAGATGGCAGTCTAGACTTCCAAATTTTAAAGATCTTGAAACTTACTGCCAACATAGGCAAGACTGGTCTGAATTGCCCTGGCTTCTTTGAGCTTTGCACTCATCCCGATTTATATTCTCCTAGTTCCTTTCAACAAATCCTTCTCACTACTGGGCTTTGTGTTTCTGCAGTGCTGTCTTCTTGAGTGCTGGGCAAGGATTCTCTCTCCCTTCCTCCTCATAGGACACAAAGGGACCTCCCTGGGCCTGAACTGCTGTCCCACTGGTCTGGCAGGCTGTCCCCTCTAACCCTGTGTGCTTGTTATTTGTCTGTCATTACTTTCTAGGTTCTTGTGTGTTACTATGGGAGAGAGTTGACTCCAGACAGTTGTGGGCGACTCAAACTCATGAAACCTATTTATACTCTACTTCATGCTTTTGGTATTGTCAAACTTTAAAGGGTCTTATTATCTTAGTAAGTAAATACTACTTGTCATCCCATTCTTTACCCTGTCCTTTAATGGAACTTTCCGTACTTAAAACTTTTATTCATTAGCTTGTTTTGATCTCCCTGTAACTTTTGGTTATGATCAGCTTTGAGTATGAATGGGATGTATAACTCCAGTTTTCAACAATTGCTGAGTTTGAAACCCAGTTAGGGATATTTACTATCTTAAAACATAAATGACATTTCTGAAAATGCTCTCCTCAAGCAAAAGCCCTTATTATGTTTAGCAGCGGTGTATGTAGCATTTTTCAGTACAGACACTAAAATAAGAATCTCATCTGTGAGTGTGTTTGTTATGTATATGAAATACAGCCAACAGGCTTTTAAAAATTCTGTAAAAGAGTTATAAAATATTAAGGACCTGGTAAATGAAAAGCTGAAAGGAGCAAGGGGCTCCCACCCTCCTCCACCCTCCCCCAAAAAACCCAAGAGACCCCTGAGGACCAGATCCTCAACTGACCTCAAGAAAACAGAAACCTTGGTTAATCTGAGCTAACTGTGCTGCCTTAAGCATCCAAAAGGAAAGTAGAACCAGAAATAGATAATCAGTAGAGAAACTGTACTGCAGACATAAAGCTTGAGATCTTAGTAAAAAGACAAAAAGAAAAAAGAGAGAGCACTATTGTTTGGCCTGTCTTCAATTCTTACTGGCAAGTGCATCTACTCTGTGGCTGCCACTGCTTTTGGTACTCTTCAAACACATGAGACACAGCTTTTTAACTTTCCAATGTGGACTGAAGACTCATGTCTCTCCAAGAATCCTCCAAGCCTTCAATGCCAGATGGGGACTACTGAGATACCCAGCTTGTGGACTAAGCAGCTAAGGGGATTTCAGCTTCGTCAGAACATAGACTGCCATTGTTGGACTACCTGGGCTGTATCATGGAGGCCAGTACAGGCAGATCAAGACAGGACGTGTGCTTACTGGACTTCATTTGGGGGACCATGGGAGGGAAAGAACCCAATGTGGATCACAAGTGCAGAATTGATGGTTGTTTGAGCTTGCCAAGGAGGAACCTTTGAGCACTTCCTTAAGGAAAACATGACATCTTTTAGGAAAAAAAAGTCCTCCAATTCAAGTGATATGTGTAAGTATGTATATATATATTTATGTATATATAACTATGTATATATATGTATATATACTGAAGCAATACAAGTTGGAGAGAACATCAAAAGAACTGGAAAAAA
This sequence comes from Rhizomys pruinosus, assembly GCA_009823505.1. Lineage (NCBI taxonomy): Eukaryota > Metazoa > Chordata > Mammalia > Rodentia > Spalacidae > Rhizomys > Rhizomys pruinosus. The sequence goes on from VZQC01007500.1 coordinate 68,769, forward strand.
ACTCTGGAAAGACTCAGAAAAAGATGCAGGACATGTATGGCAGAGTGCAGGGACTCAGGTGGGGTGGGGGGCATGGAAAGGGAAGTGACTCTAGATTTGATTGAGAAATGATGTATGACCTATGGAAAAAGTTTAATAACAATAAAAATTTTTAAATTAAAAAAGAAAGACACTTAGTACAACCTTTTTAAAGTGTCATCAGTGAAATTAATTCTTTTCAGCATGTTCATATTTTAATTACAAGAAAAATGTGTTCCACAGCCAGAGGCTCTCAGTATTGTGTAAACCATGAGGATTAAATGTTATTATTTCAACTCTTATAAATTTAGAGTCATTTTCTCTGATTAGAATTTTCATCATGCTGTTAAGATTTTTGTTTTAGAAACTGGTTTGTCATGACATTGTGTCTAACCACAGGATTTATTTTATGGGGCAGTTTAAATGTATAGACTCCTACTTAATGCTAAGGGAACAATTATTAAAATTAATGCTAATTTAACTTGATATCAAATTGAGTTATAAGTAAGTTGTCATATAAACTAAGATTGTTAAATTATACTATGATTTGTGGTCCTTATCATATAAGTTAATTTTAAGCAATGATACTTCTGCTCCATGTTGCAATTTATTTCTTCATTTAGGGGACATTTGACCATTAGGACCTCTTTGAAATGAACAGGCAGTTTTGTTGAGGTCCATATCTCTGACCTATGGTCACTGGAAGATGTTCTTTACATATCTCTGTATTATGCAACTGTTAATCTAGATATTTATTTTGCCCATAAGAGGATAATTTGGCTCAAGAGAAGCTAGGTTTTACCTCCTTGAACCAGTGGTATGCAGTCCAGAAAGAGACAGTTTGGATGACTTGGTAAACCTTATCAGTTTATTTCCTGTCTATAGGTATCTGATACAACTCCTACCTTCTGAAAAACTGTAAATCAGGATATGCTTGTCTGGGAAAGAAAAGATACTGCTTCTGTTTGTAGTAAACAGTTGACATTTAAGATAGGTCTGAAATTATTTAAATCTCTTTCATGGACTATGCCAGCTTAATCTATGATGTTAAATCTCTTTTCCAGCCAGTGTTTGTGACTTGAGTTTTGTTCAAGCTTTATCTAATATTATACGGTAATCAAAAGTATCAGGCTGGTATAACAAAACTTCCTGGATGGTTAATGACAATACTTAATGCCCATACCAATTCAGCCAAAGAGACTTAAGGGGCAGCTTTGCTCCTTGTCCTCTGAGGTCAACTAAGTCTGAGGGGATTACAGGGCATCTCTTGAAATGTCCTGTAACTGTGAGTCACCTGTCTTCTTGTTCAGAGTGGTCACAGAAACACCAAAGGGTCTCAGACCAGTGTCCAGTTTATAAAGAGGAAGGTCAACACAGGAAAGTCTCCCATGCTTCGAAGGGAAGTGTGGTCAAGCAAGACCTGACTTTTTCCACATGTAGATGGAACTGGTAAAAGAAAAACCAAAGGACCCAGGGGCACCCCCCAAAACCCAAGTGACCCCTAAGGACCAGATCCTCAGATGAGCTTGAGAAAATAAAAACTTATTTAATATGGGCTCTGTATGGACCTAAACGCCCAAAAGGAAAGTATAACTGAAGATAAATAATCAGTCTATTTCTTTTAAAGCCTGAGAAATTGTACTTAGGGTATAAAACTTCAGATCCTAGTAAAAAGACACCCAAAAGCAGCCAGTTTCTTGGCTGGAAGTCAAAATGTTCTTAGTCTCTTAGCACCCTGGTCTGCATCAAAGGCTGGGAATGCACAAAACTGTGTCTCCCCCCCCCCCGCCCAGGTTTTTGGTGGTAAATCCTGGATGACATAACCCCATGGCTATACCCCCAACTGGACCTCTGATAACCTTAGGCCTCATTCTGGTAATAGCTTACTACCTTATCCAATGCTCGCAAGACTGTATCTAACAACTCACCCATACCAGTTTAACTCAGCTTTTGCTTGCTCTCCCTTCAGACAAATATGAATGCCTCCCTGCTGAAAACAGTGACACCTGGGTGTCATTAACCTCCTCTTCGTCAACCCCCCATCAGTAAGAAGCAGCTAGAAAGAAGATGTTGCCCCCATCCCTGTGACACAAAAGGGTGAAATGTAAGGTCATAGCCCACCTAAGCCAGGGATTCCAGAAAGCCAACTGAAGCAGAGTTCTGAGAAATAACCACCTGTGACTGCATTCCTGCAACCTCCTGCAATCATGCCTCACTGGAGGCAAGAAGAAAGACACCTGGTTTCTCCCAAGATGCTTCTCCTACCAGCCACAGGCCCACCCATGCCCTATCCCTCACTTCCTCATCCCCACTTCCTTCTATGCTCACTTCCTGTTTCCTGGCTTTAAAACTCCACTTCAGTGCCATCTTAATGCTGGCTATCCTACTCCCAAATCAGAAGCCAGTCCTGCACCCAAATAAAACCCAAGTTATCTTTATCAGAGTCCTGTACACTTTTGTCCTAGGTCTCACAATATGAACCTAACACTCTGAACCACTGATTGACAGGAACTTCAAAGGCGATTCAATTTGACTTTAGGACTTTACTGGAGAGAATTTTGTTTCTCTTAAAATATATTTTTATTAATTCTTTGAGAATTTCATACATGAATACAATGTATTTTGATCATAGTCACAATCTCACACTCCTCCTCCAACTACTTCCAGATCCAACGTCCTACTCCCTGTCCCACTAGCTGCAAGTCTTCTTTTTCTGTTGTTTTTGTCATTTTGTCTTATAACTTGCTGAGTTCACTCCGTGCTACCCATAAACTCACGAGGGTGGAGCCATGCACTGGAGTGTGGTTGACCCACTGTGGGCCACATCCTTAAAGAAAACTGACTCTCCCTCCCCCAGAAGCCATTGTCAATGGCTCCTCAGCTAATGGGGAAGGGCTCCTGAACCCCTCCCCCTCAATGCTAGAACATTGACTGGCTTGATTATGTGCAGAAAACTACTGTGAGTTCATGGGTGGGGTAGCCCTATCATGTCCAGAAGACACTTTCTCCCTCTGATCTTTCCAGACCCTTGGCTCCTACAGTCTTTCTCCCTCTTTCCCTATAGATATTTCCTGAGGCTTTCGGGGAGGAATTGTGATATAGATATCTCATTTGTTGCTTTAGCACTTCACAATTATCCTCTGCACTTTGGCACTAATAAGAATCTTGAAACATACCAGGGAGAATTAGAATATGGAAGATGGAAGATGAAAGATGGCTACATTGCTCATGCTTACACAACACACCTACAATGCAGCCTCTATACATAAGCCCACACGACATCCACCAAGTAACCAAGAAGATATTAATTGTCTCTTAAATCTTGTTAAGGAAGCTCCCCCATGCAACAAGAGGCCAGGAACTCTAAAGGCCATGAATGGCCAAACCATGGAGATTAGGAGTTTACAGGCTGTGATTCCATGGACTGGTCTCTTGTATTCAGCTTCACCCACCCAGGGCTCAGGGAACATTGCAGAAGATGGGGCAGAAGAATTGTAAGAGCCAGGAAGGGATGCAAGACAATATGTAAACAGAATCCTACAGGCTCCTGGGACCCTGCTCATAGGAACCTACAGCAATGGTGTCAGCATGCACAAGATGCATACAAACTCAAGCAGACAGAAACCCAGCATGGACCTGGGAAAATGGGCAGCAGAACCCAATCATAGCTGGAGAAATATTGGCAGCTGATTACTGTTGGGTGAGGAAGAACTGGCCTTCTTAAAGCAAGGGACCCTGAACAGGCTGACTAGAGTTCAAGGGATGAGCTGGCACTGAGGAGTTGGCAGAGAGAGTAGTTTGGCACAATGGACCTTAGCACAAACAACAGAATATGTGAACTCTGGCGGGGGATCTACAGAAGTGTGACAATGGAGTATAAAGGCAATTAAGACTGGTGGAAAAATTGTGTGTAAAACACATAAAATTTTCAATAAAAAGGGTAAAATAACTTAAGCCAGATTGTTCAGAGACTTTGCCCCACAGGAACTGGATGGAATTCAGGATTCTCTCCTTCACCTTCCCTTCCACCCTGGCTCCTACCTCTTGTTGGCCCACTGTTATCTATTCTGCACATACTAATGATAGCCCTATGTATTTTCATATTCCCCTAGGAGAGGATGGATGAACTAATCCATTGCTCAGTAAATCAAATGCTTCTGACAGAGTTCCCTCAGGTCGCCTATCAATACCTAACTGCCACCACTAACTATTGTTCCCTGCCTTTTTTTTTTTTTTTTTTTTTTTTTTTTGGTCTTTTAGAGACAGGGTCTTCCTGTTGCCCCAGCTGTCCTGGAACTCACTCTGCAGACCAGGCTGGTCTTGAACTCACAAAGACCCACCTGTCTCTGCCTCCCAAGTGCTAGGGTTAAAGGCGTGTGCCACCACGCCCGGCTGTTCCCTGCCTTTTTAACCCTGTCATCATCCCCACTCAGCAGTAAGTAGCTAAGAGAGACCACTGCTGCCCCTTTTCATCAACTGAAGGCTGGAATGTTAGGTCCCCAAATGCTGCCAAGCTCCCAGAATGCCAGGCTAACAAGTTCCCCAACCTGAATGAGAAAAAAGAAACTCAGCATTCTTCAGAAACCAGGTTTCACAGCACACCTGTAAGGTGGGCAGTCCTCAGAAAAGAACAGACTTTCGATGTTGGAGGTTTTCTCACACCCAAGAGCTTCTATCTAATGGTGAAAGGGAGGGGCTAACGGCAAAGCCAAGTATGGGTGTGTGCTGGGCACCATGTTGGAGGAGGGACCAGGGCCATCTTAAGGCAGCCACGTGGCACTGGCTGGCTCTCACCATTTTCCCATCATGGGTGGAGGTCACGCAGTCCATGCTTGACTCCGGATGAACGTATGGGGAAAGGAATCACTGTAAGTGACATTTTGCTCCATTCACTTTGTCGGCAAGCCTGAGTAAACTAGCTAATCTCCCGGAAGTGAAGGCTGGAGAGTCTGTTTCTTGGTTTGCCTGGGAAACCACAGGCAGCAGGGCGGGACACCAATGCATTTCCTGGGTAGAATCTCTGCTACAACCCCCTTCAGAAACCAGGTTTTGCAACAACAACAACCCCCCCCACACACACACACAGACCTGGATTCACAACCCCCAACCCTCAGCACAGACCAGGTTTCAGCAGAAACCAGATTTTGTAAAACTCTGCTTATTGGGGAAATTACAGCTCCCTCAACCATCAAGATTACTCCCAGGCAAGAGTTACATGGAAAATCACCAAGTTTCTAACTACCTACAAAACCTACTCTCCTTCTTCTGTTAGTGGCTGTTTTCTCTGCCTTTGAGCGATACCCCAGCAGTTTGCTAATAAACTGTTTTTCTCATTCGCAGAATGATTCTGTTCGATGGTTTTTCATTGCCTGCTTCCATACACCCTGATCCTGAGTGTCTTAGGATTCAGTCCTGTTCAGACATTACTTAGAGTGAGCATCAGACCTCACAGGGTGAAGGGATCAGTTCCATAGACTGCGGCCACCTTAGGTGTCCCTCACATTTATGAGACCCTCAGGTTACTTACACTGCTTTCCAACTTGGCTACAAAATGGCTCCCATAGTCCCTCTCATATTCAAAGTTCAATAATTTTCTAGAATGACTCACAGAGTTTGGCAAATGCTATGCTTACTATTAAGTTTCTTATAAAGGCTACAAGTGAACAGCTACATGAAGAGAGGCACATAGCACAGGATTCTCCATGAAATCAGGGTGCAGCACCCTCTCTAGACATGGATACTTGTAGCATGGATGGTCCTTCAAAAAAACTGACCTTGGACATCAAATGCTTTCCCACACTTAGGGTCACCTGCCTGTCCAGGACTATAACTGTTGGCCTTCCAAGAGAAAAGGAGGAGCCAGGGGAGTGAGCTATCCCTCCCTCCCAACCAGTCAGCCTTGGCCGTATAAGGGGGAGGAGCTAAGGGTATATAAGCAGAGAACGCCAGGAGGCAGGCCTCCCCTATCCTCTGACATCTTGGGCAGAGGTCACAGGGTCCTTGCTGGGAAGGGAACTTTCCCTATGGCCATGAGGGAGAGGGAGCACCAACATTCCTGTAAGTAACCCCCTCACACATTTGCTCTTTAAGCAAGCCCAGTTAAACTCACTAGAACTTTCCAAACTGTGCTTAGATGAGTCTGTTCCTCACTTTGCCTTTTGACCTCAGAAGTGGGAGGTGGGATGCTTCATGGGCACATACCTCCCAAAGGAATTCTAGAAACACAATTGGAGTAGTTGGCAGGATAGACAAATCTGAGAATGGGTTTGGGAAGAACAATGGAGTTTCCTCTGCTATGGGAAAAGAGACAAGTAACCAAAGGAATGCTGAGTGAGGGGAAAGTGTGAGGAGAGGAAATTTTGGCATGGGAGGCTATCCCTATAGACCTAGCAGGGGGGGTACCAGCAGTAGCATGGATCGTGTGGTGGGTTTTAAGATGCATAACTAAGGTGATGCCACTTAGGCAGATGATGTCAGTCGGAGAAATCCCAAGATGGCAATCCACTTTTAGGTGATATAGAACAGTATGCCTACTTAAGTGATGTGGTCTGCCATGTGAATATAGAGATGCTTTGAAAACAATGGACGGTCTGGAACAAACTTTGCAAGCCCTGGGAGTAACATGCCAGGCACAGAAATTGCAGCAAGCAGCTGCAGAGGCAGCCTGGCCCCTGCTTTGTGTAATAAAAGATCTATCCCAGGTAGAAGAGGCATCCAGGAGGGAGACTGAAAGTGTGAAAGAGAAATTAGAGCAAGAAAGGAATAAGAGTCTAGCCCTCAGTATCAGCCTCTGACCTTGCCAGTAAATTGCATAAAAATGAAAAAGAGGTACACGTGTGAGCTTGCCATTTTTTACAGCTAGTGTACCAGAAGGGGAAGAGAACCCAGATTAGATTTATAATACAAGGCTCATCCTGGAATCTCAAAACCTGGAATCCATAGGAGAAGGCAGATAGTGATGATAAAGGCAGCAACCTAAAAAAAAGCACAAGACGCCCCTCAGGTTTGATCTTTAATACAAAGAAAGGAAAAATCCATGTTTCAACATGCTGATGGAGGGCTCAACAATGGTTCAGTGTGAGAAACTAGGGCAATCAGAAAATACTCAGCAATGGAGCTGTTGGAACTAGGGAATACTTTCAAACAAGCAATAAAGGAGCCCCTCATCACCTAGCTTATGAGAATTTGGTACATGGGAGCATATGATATTAGTTTAAGTGCTGTAGAAGCATTAAAGCTGAACAATATAACTACTCATCCTTCCTTGAGACATAGGCTGCATAACCTGAGGCAGCATGGGGAGATCAGTCCCAGATGGAATGGCCTATATGAGCCATTAGAGAGATACTTGGCCATCCCCGATGGAGAGCTTCCAATGGATGTCAGGGGCTGGAGGACAATAGAAGAGGGACTTGCAGTACTGAGAGAACACAGTATGAGGAAATTAGTGTGTGGTGACCAGGTTCACCAGAAACTTAAGGAAAAACTTGATTGAACAGGACCTCAAGATTGGTATGGAGTTTTAGTCCCTTAATGGAACAGGTTCTTTATAAAGTAGGAAAGCCTTTAACAGATCTAAGTGACTTAGAGCAGCATGTAAAGTATGTCTGTAACAAAGTAGAACAACCTAAAAGAGATATAAAAAAGGCAAAGCAGAAAAAGAGGTCTGCTTGGGTTACTCAAAGGCAAATGTTACAAGATTTGTGTCAAACCTGAGTTACAAAAGAAAAAAATTGACAAAAAGCCAAATTCTGTGATAAAGAGCTTCTAGAAGGCTTTAAAGTTGGAGGAACAGTTCACAAAAGATAAAAACTGTCCCAGGGATGGATAACAGCCTTCACCCCCACCTAAAAAAATTAGACAGCGTACCTTTCTCACCTGAGAAAAGTTCTGCTAGGGGTAAAGGCAGTTTGTCCAGCTGGGGACTCCCCCAGCATCTGGGTGGGATCAATGGAAGACAACAGGTGTAGCTACAGCCAGAAGTCAGACCCAGGACCTGAATAACCTAGAGAACCAATGGACGGAATTTTAGCAACAATACTTAACAACTTGGAAGCTCTCTGGACTCCTTGTTTCAGGAGTTTCATTGTATAGACACAGATGAGTAAATTATAGAGCATTCATTTTAATTTATTTTTATTTTTATTTATTTCTGTATGTGTATGAATGTACTGTCTGCATGTAGGTTTGTGCACCTGTGTCGTGCAATGCAGCGGAGGTCAGAAGAGGATGTTGGATTCCCCTGGAACTGGAGTTAAAGATGTTTTCAGCCGCCATGTGGGTGCTGGGGATCAAACCCGGGTCCTCTGTAAGAGCGGTCAGTGCTCTTAACCACTAGGCCATCTCGCCAGCCCTGGAGCACTCATTATTAAACTCAGTTCTCTGATCTTCTTTCCTTGGAGTCTAAAGGCCTGGCTGAAGGTTCCAACCTTGTAAGTACATGCATGACTCCTCTGGATCATCTCCCATCTGAAGCTGTCCAGGGTCCACTACGAACCACCTTATTAGTTAAATTCAGCTGTACTTGACAGGGGCTTATGTAGAAAACACTGTTTCCACTCAGAAAATCCCAAGCATTTTGGAAGTTCTTTGCCAAGAACTTGGGTAAGTACCAAATTTTTAAAAATACTACAGAGAATTAAATATTATAATAATGGAAACTATCCAAGATGTATGCTGAATTAGAGTTTTTAGGAGTGAGACCCAGATAGTTCTGTTATTTAGAGCTTGCCAGATGTTGAGTCAGCTTTAAAAGGATCAAGCTTCAATCATTCATGAACAATCAGGGGGTCATCACCAGCTTGCACAGATTACCCTAAATTTACTGGGAGCTTTATGTTTGTGTTTAGCTTCCTTGGTAGAACCAGTTATTTCTACTCCTTGGTTAAGACAGGCTGGGGACTCAGGTTCTCTCAAGACCTACCCTTCATTCCACTTGGTGTGGGCATGAGTGTAAATACTGGTGATGCCCCTGGGCCAGGCTAATACAGCAGTTATTAACGTTGCCTTGTCAAATATTTTCAGCTCGCTCTTCTTCCAGTCAGATGGTAGGACTGAACTTTCTGAATCCTTTTGATTGACTATAATTCTAGCCCTGACTCTTGGGCAGAAGTCATGTGTGCCCCTCTAGGCCCAAGTACTTTATGACAAATGCAAGAGTCTCCAGAATTCACTTTCTCCATTTTTATAACAAGTGGCAGTATTAGAATACATTTAGAAATTGTGGTTGCCCTTTTTAGTGTGTGTTCCTGAGGGGCTCTGAGTTTCAGGCCTCCTGGATGACACACAGTGAGCATATAATGTCACCAATAAAGAGATTTTTGTTGTTTAAAGTGACAGAGGTTTGAGGGATGTTTGTTATGGCAGCATAGAGTTCCATGTGGCCTGACTGATTGAGTCAGAGACTGTGGGCTTTCCTTCAGGAGCCTCTTCCTCTTCTGTGTGTTCTAGGTTAAGAGCATGCCCAGATTAAGTTAGTTGGGTTTTTATGCTTTTTACTTTGAAGACTTACTAAGCACAAAGTTTTATCCTATTCTTACACGAATGCCTTTCCTTTAAGTACACTTGTTAGGAGCTTGTCAGGATTCTCAGAACAGTATAGAGAATATTTTACTAATTGAATGATAATGGCTTTTGTTTTTGTACCATATGAGACTCATAATTATGCATGCTTGGGCATCATCTAACTAAGAAAATTCTACTGAATACTGTTCAGAATGCTTTGTGAAGTGCTGGAAGGAAAGCATATCCATACGTTTTCTGGAGAGCCACTAGTATGAGAATAATGTCTGTTAGAGAAATGAGTGTAATTTTCCTATATTCAGGAGAGGTGTCATGTTGCACACCTTGTAATGGCATATCAGTTTAATTTGTTTCTAAATTTAAGCAGTTAGCCCAGCCTGGCCCATTAATCCAGCCTAGCCCATTAATCCAGCCCATTAGATGACCCCATTTTTGCCCTTTAGCCTAGCCCATTAGCTTAGCCCACCAAAGCACATTACCTCTACCAATTAGCATAGCCAAGCCCAAACCCAGGCCAGACCACTAGCCCAGCCATTTTGCCTAGCCCAATATAGCACATAAGTCCAGCCATAATCTTAAAGCAGCCCAGCCCATTAACCAAGCCCATTAGCTTAGCCCAGGCCATTCCATTAACTCAGAGCATTAGCTTAGCCCAGACTAGGTGATTGGCCCAGCCCATAAACCTAGTCCTGCCCTGCCCATTAGTCCAGTGCATTAACTTAGTCTAGCCAAGCCATTTGTCTAGCCAAGCCTACCCAATTAGCACAATCAATTAGCTTAGCCTAGCCCAGCCCAGCCTAGCATATCCAATTAGCCCCACTCATTAGATTAATACAGCCCAGCCCAGCCCATTAGCCCAGCCCATTCATTTAGCATAGCCATTAGTTTAGCCTAGCCCATTAACTCCCAACAGCCTATTTGCTTAGCCCAACCCAGCTCATTAACCAAGTCTATTAGCTTAGCTCAGTAAAGACCCTTTCCCCACCGATCACCATAACCTAACCTAGCCCAGCCCTGGCCATTAGGCCAGCCTTTTTTGCTTAGGATAGCCTAGCACAATCACCCAGCCATAATCTTGTCCAAGTCCACCCCATTAACTGAGTTCATTAGCTTAGCTGAGCCCTGCCTATTAGCTTAGCCCAGTTTAGCCTATTAGTCCAGCCCATTAACTTAGCCAAGCCCTTTTCCTTACCCTAACCCATTAGCTTAACTCCATTACCTCAGCCTTTTAGTTTAGCCTAGGCTAGCCCACTAGCCCAGCCATTAACCCAATTTATTTGCATAACCCAGTCCAATTCATTAGCCCAAGAGTGAATTAGCCCATCCCATTAGCCTCAAGGCCCACTAGCCCAGCTGGAGGAAACACTGATTGCTTTATGTGGCAGAAGACTGATGAGAAGTTTGCTGGTGACGGATGTGCTCTCGCATGACTACTTTTTTTTTTAATCTTTTCCAGACAGGGAATCCCTGTAGTTCCAGCTGTCCTGGAATTTGCTCTGTAGACCAGGCTGGCCTTGAACTCACAAAGATCCGCCTGCCTCTGCCTCCCGAGTGCTAGGATTAAAGGCATGTGCCACCACGCCCAGCAAGACTACTTTTAGGAAGGAACCAAGCAGCTGGGGACTGATTCAGTCACTCTGGCTTGGGAAAAGGTGTCTTGAGGCTTTCCTTCCCTTTTCCCATCACTCTTGGGATCTTAAGTTCTATGTTACTTTTCATTTCAGAGTTGGAATCTAAATTATTTCACTTTACATGAAGTATTCACTCATGCTGTTTGTGCATGCATGTGTTTCACTAAAATTAATTCTAAGAAAAATTCTCTTTCTAATGGTGCAAGGAATCTGAAAGGTAATAAAAAGAGAAAGAACACACAGACTGAAATTAATGCTTTGTGTATCATACACCCACAAAGAAGAACGTTAATCTTTCAATAAGTGCTCCTCTTACCTGGGTGAAGGGTTTCTCTCTCGAGGTCTCATTCCTTAATTTGGAGATATTGGCCATGTAGCTACATGTTAAATTCCAAACATGCCAATTATTTATTTTGATTGCATTTATTTGTGTATGTATGCCATAGGACAACTAGGAATCAGGTTGTCAGGCTCAGCAGCAAACAGCTTTACCTGCTGAGCCATCTCACCAACCCCCATCTTTTTTTTTTTTAAAGCCTACAGCACCCAGTATTCCCAGGCAGTCTCCCATCCAAATACTAACCAGGCCCAACCCTGCTTAGCTTCCGAGATCAGACAAGATCGGGCGCATTCAGAGTGGTATGGCTGTAGACAATCCCCATCTTTAAGATAACAGAAATACCCCTGAAGAATAGATCCTGTCTCAGTTCATATTACAATCATTGCTTGCTAAGACATTTTTGTTAGGTGTATTTGATTCATAAAGGCTGGTGTGCTTTGCCATGTGATCTGCTAAATGGACCATGACAAGGACAGTTTTTAGCAAATAGTAGACAGGTTATCATGCACTTCATATCCTGTGCATTTCCATGGGAGCCACATCCTCTTGAGAACAGGGCTAAATCAGAGAGAGCTGTACAGAGAGGGAGGGCTGAGCAGGGATGGGAGCAGGTGAGAGCCCAGGTATGTACTTGCAGCAGGGTCAATGTCTCTGGAATCAAACCAAGCAGACTTGTGACAGGAGAAGAGAGTCAGGTGGGAACACGAGCTCAGTAGCCAGAGATGAAAGCTTCTGGAAGCAGGTGAGGATTCCACACAGTGTCCAGAGCCCCACGAGCAACCCCTACAGTGAAACTTGACTCTTCCATAGCTCTGTAACCTCAGAAATAGTACTCTGTCTCTCAGTTTTCAGTCTACAGGCTTGCTATCATTAGTTGGGCTGTAAAGGATGAGACACTTACAGGGTTGTAGTGAGGACTCGAGTTGATTCATCACGATGCTTGGCACAGCACTGTAAGTGCCACTGTGTTTTGGAGTACAGTGTATACCTTCTACCTTCTACCTACCCAACATCTAAATTTTTTCCACACATCCCAGTCCTGGTTGGTGGCAAGGCACAAAAGAAGTAGAGCAGAAACCTGAGACCTGAGCTGGGCCCACACCTAGAGCTGACTAGGGAGCTGCCGACCTCATCTGGAAGGTGTACATGGGCCAAGATGGATAGTGGGCCTGCAAACTGTCCTTGTGATAACTTGTCATGCATAGCCCACTGCCTGACTATGGATGCAACAGATTCCTTTGTCTATATTTCTCTGCTGCATTTGCCAAAGGTGTCTGACTATGGTGTGCAACCAGAAACTCCACGTGGAAATAGGCTTTGAAGCTCTTGCCAAATTCCATCATCCACCAAGGGATGATGCCTTGCAGGGAGCAGGATGTTCTCTAAGTGGAGCAAGGGTGTGTTTATCAGCTTGTTGCAAATTACATGGCAAACACTGATCCCCCTGGTTGAGACAGTTACTGAGTCTGTTAGAGCAATAAGATTATAAGATCTCGGCAGACTTTCAAGGGTTTCTTTTTTTTTAATGTTTTAATTTTTATTTATGTGCATGAATGCATTGCTTGCAAATAGATAGATGCACCAATGTCATACAGTTCCTGTGGAGGTCAGAAGAGGTTGTCAGATCCCCTGGAAATGGAGTTACAGAGGGCTGTTAACTGCCATGTGGGTGCTGAGAATCAAACTCGGGTCCTCTGCATGAGCAGCCAGTACTCTTAAGCCATCTAAGTGTTTCTCAGAGCGTGGTAGGAACATCAGGCCCCACTGATTTCGGGTACAGGATCCTGCTCTTTTCTGTTCAAATGAACACAGGCAATAAAAGGGCACCAGTTCTTGACCTCTGACAATTTACAGTTATGAGCCTTATCCCTGGCTTTCTAATCAATAAGACAATGTTTATGGTCACATCCACTGGGTTAACTCAATCTTGTCCCCAACTGTAAACGGCTTTGAAAGGCCACCTTTGCACTGTCTTCCTTCCTGCATGCTTCCCAGCATTTAATCATATTTTCTGCCCTTCAGCTTGTGTCTAGATGCATTTCAGTAAAGCTTACTGAGTGACATTCTGTCAAACCAAATCCCATTTTCTTGACTCCTAACATTGTTAATGGCAAGACTCCTTGGCAAATACAAGACACTTCCACTTTGGCTGAGTGAGAAGATGAGAGGTTGAACGTGCTCTACTTGCTAATCTTTAGATTGAGAACAACCCATTGGTTTTGAGGTTTGGGTTGTTTGTTTGTTTGTTGTGTTGTTTTTGTTGTTGTTGTTGTTGTTGTTTGAGACAGGGTTTCCCTATAGCCCCAGCTGGCTTGGAACTTGCTATGAAGACCAGGCCAGCCTTGAACTCATTGAGATCTGCCTGCCTCTGTCTCCTAAGTGCTGGGAGGCAAGTGCTACCATATCCAGCTATAACAACCCATCAGGCCTCTCCCTCTGCTTTCCTTGGGCTGCAGGTGTGAGTGTGGTAAGGATTATAAGAGAATGAAAAGATAAGTCACTGTATCTCAGGGCTTTGCAGCTAGCTGTGACCCGGAGCTCCTAGGATCCTCTAAGCACACAGTCAGCATCTTTCCTCCATACTAGTCTACCCTTCTGACCTCTTAACTTTCCACAGTCTCTTCAGGGGTACCCGTCCAGGCCCCCTCTCCTTCCCTCTAACCACAGCCTAGTTACCTGGCTCACTGGTTAGATGTTACAGTTCTGCACACCCTAAGCAGTTCCATACCTCCTGGTCTTTATTGACAGACCAAGTCAGTTCCTCTCTTCTATCACCCCTTATGGACCACATCACATGCTTCCAAAGGTAAGGACAGGGCTGCCCTTCTGAAACTCAGCCATGTCCCTGCCTCTCCCACATTGTGAGGGTGCCAGGTCCCCACCTGGACTTAACAGCCTCATTCATGATTCCTCCAAAGTCTATGAGCTCTTTGGGGGCCTTTCAAATTCATCTTTATAGCCTCTGTGTTGAGCATGGGAGGTATTAAATACCAAAAATTTAGTAGATTTTAATAGCTGAATGGATAAATGAGCATAAAAATGAATGAACATGTGGATTAACATAAGAATTAACTTTATACAAAAGGTTTTTCTGTGTCCAAGGGTTTCCCATCCATTGCCAGACATGGGTGGCTGTGCTGCCTGATTCTCACAAAGCCATTAACTATAACAAGACAGAGAGCTCCAATGTCTGAGGACTGTGATCCAGGCTCTTTTAATTTTTTTTTTATTAATTTTTTATTTATTTCTGTATGTGTATGAACGTACTGTCTGCATGCAAGTTTGTGCACCCGTGTCGTGCAACGCCGCGGAGGTCAGAAGAGGGTATCGGATTCCCCTGGAACTGGAGTTCTCCTGGAATTGGAGTTTCAGACGGTTTTTAGCCGCCATGTGGGTGCTGGGGATCGAACCGGCGTCCTCTGTAAGAGCGGTCGGCGCTCTTAACCGCTAGGCTATCTCTCCAGCCCGATCCAGGCTCTTAATAAGCATGACTTTCCATGTTATGCAGGGTAGGCAGACATCTATCTCTCATACTAAGGAAACTTCTCTAAAATCTGAGCCATGATCAGAATTCACATCTCATGACTCTAAAAGCTTTTAGTCCCTGACACTGTTGGCAGACAGGAGGGTGGGCCCAGCTGGAGAGGCCTCAGCTGAATCTTGAAGGACCAAAGCAAAGCTCCAGTAAGAAGCCCACTGTCTGGAAGTGTGGTTGCCACAGACACCGGGGGGGAAGTGGCAGCAACAAACCAATCTTGGGACCTGGGACCTACAGTGCAGTGGGAGGCACGGGCAGTAGGGTTTATGCTCTGGAGTTGGGCTCTTCATTTTTCGGAACGATTTCTGTGTGGGTAGACACTGCAGGTCCTTTGAGGTATTCTCCTGTGTCAGTGAAGGAGGAAGCTGGAGAGAAGTTGACTGGTCACAGACTGTGGCAGAAATTTGCTCAAGCTATAGGTGACCTAGCATGGGAGGCAGAAAAGAAAATTTAAAAGGAGAAACAGACATATAAAATGTTAAGAGTACTCCCCCACTTTCCATTTTTAGGTCAAAGAAACGTCTCAACTGAAAGAAGTCCCTTTGCTGGGCTTAGGCTTCTCTGCCCTCGGGGCTCTTTTTCTCTACCTACCCACCCACCGGAGAGCATCTGCTCAGCCTTTCATACCTTGCCGCTTCACAGAGCCTCTCCTGGCTGCAGTGTGGAGTGCATGCCCCACCTGTGCACACCTATTGCCTGGTGTTCACTTCTGCTGCAGCAGCAGCTCCATACAGGCTGTTCATCTGCCTCTCCTGGTCAATGCCACGCTCCTCGATGGTGGGAATATTTTCATCTTTGTTTTCCTGTGCCTAAGGCAATGCCCAATGCATATTAAGCAGGATTTCAAGTGAGCAGATGTATGCATGAATGAATGCATGAATGAGTGCATGTATGAACAAACAAATGCATGCATGGGTGAGAATGTGTATCAGGCACTTTTCTATTGCTGTGATAGAACCACCACAACCAAGGGAACGTATAAAAGGAAGAGTGGATTTGAGCTTACTGTTGCAGGGAATTAGAGTCCATCATGGTGGGGAGGCCTTGCGTGTGGCAGGAAGCGCCAGAGCAGAAAGCTGAGGTTCACATCTTCAGTCAGGCACAGGAAGCAGAGAGACAGCAACTGGAGATTGGCAAGGCTTTTTGGACTCTCTAAGCCCGCCTCCCAGTGATGAGCTTCCTCCAGCATGGCCACGCTTTCTAAGATCCCTCATAACAGCGCCACCAACTGGGGACAAAATATCTAAATACAACAGAAAGGACTGCATCAAAGAACTGACTGAAACAGTGAACTTCTGCTCAAAACAGTCAACTTCCACATGGAGAATATTGAGAAAGACTGAGAAAGAGATGAAAAGCAGAATGTTTGGCAGAATGCATGAGCTCTGGTGGGGTGGGGGGATGGGGGGACACGGGTCTAGATTTGATAAAAAAGACATATATATATATATATATATAAATTTTAAAAAATGAAGTGAGTTACAATTGTGGCTTTGTCCTTCAGACATTGTACACTGTCCTGAAAATGCTTTCAAATTAAACTTCATTTTTGGAAAATTAACAAGGACCTCATTTGGGAAGATGAGGTCTGAAACACGCAAAACAAGCAGAATGCTTGAACGAAAAAGAAAAGAAAAGAAAGAATATGAGAAAGATGCATGGTCCAGGATTACTGGCTGGCAGTGACTGCTTTCTTGGGCATAATTAAAGAAAACAAATGTCCCAAGCCCAGAAGACCAGGGGTGCCTTTCACAAGTGACCTTGGATACAGTTTTTATTTAACATCCTCTCTCGATAGCTCAGAAGAAGAGCCAATGAGAAAGGATTGAAATCGGAAAGGCAAATCCTCAAAGAGATGATATTCTGCCTGGATGATGAGACGCTGCCTGGAGAACGAAGGGCTCAAAAACAGAAAGAGTCAGTTGTAGTATCAAGTGTACCTTTCACTTACTAAGGACTACATTAATTATGAAATGTCTTCCAAAATGTAAAATTAAATCTCTGAGTAAGCACAATTCTTTGCAAACAAGCAGAAATCACCAGGCCTGGAGCAGCCGCACCTCAGACAAGAGGGCATCTGTGATCTCTGAACAAGCCATACCTCAGACAGGAAGTCATCTGTGATCTCTGAATAAACCACACCTCAGACAGGAAGGCATCTGTGATCTCTGTATAAGCTTTTTTTTTTCTACCTTGAGGTGTTCCACTATTGTGAAATACTAAATTAAATACCATGACACAGTAGCATAGCTTCAAAAAGTAGTTTCAGGCTTCAACAAATACACTTTTATCACAAGACACAACCTAAAGCCAAAAATAGTTGAGTTCAGCTCGCCCCATACATTGTTAGAAAGAGCAGCAGAGAGTGGCATCTAGAACTCGCTGCCATTTCATTTGATGGTGGCCAACATCTCCTATCTTCTTTGGCAAGAAAGCCATTTTTCTATGCTATATTTTGCACACAGAAATCTATATGCAGTTATTTGCACACCAAAACCACTATTTATTTATTTATTTATTTATTTATTTATTTATTCATTTATTTTTGTCTTTTTGAGATAGGGTCTCCCTTTAATCTCAGTTGGCCTGGAGCTCACTATGTAGACCACGCTGGCCTTGGACTCACAGAGATCCACCTGCCTCTGTCTCCCAAATGCTAGGATCAAAGGCATGCACCACCACGCCCAGCTCAAAATCCCATTTTTAAAAGAAACTACTTGCAGAGAAGCCAGAGGGAGACTGGGTTGCCACCATTGCCATCTATGCTCAATGCTTCCAGGCTACCTAGCTTTCTATTCTCTTTTGTCTGGAATCCCCACAAAGTGGTATGTACTTTATGAAGCATTAAAAATTAAAGCAAATACATCCAGTGTATGTTCACAAACTACTCTAAAAATGATAACAACACAGGCGAAATCTTTCCTGCTGACAGCATGGTAGTGATAACTCTAAGTGCTAAAATACATTGAATTTTTTTTAAAGATAACATTTTATTTTGTTGTTGTTGTTGTTGTTTATTTTTAAGGGATTCCACAATATAATGACACAGTTGTTTGCAGATAACATTGATGTTACTCAGTATGTCATACAATTAGGTAACTGGTGCATTTTGCAAGTATCTATGTCCAAATTTTGAACAACCCAAGGTTCCCATAGTCCAGTTGGAGAAACTTGTATGCACAGGCATGTTGATCAATCAGGAGTCCATACTATATTCCTGCAGTCTCATGATTCACCCCTATCTCTCCACAGCCCTTACAATCTACCACGCCTCCTCTTCCGCAGTTTGTTCCCTGGGCTTTGGGAAAGGGGCACAAGTGGGTGAGAAGAAAACAGTCTAATTTCTTTGGAGTTGTCATTTTGGACTCCGGTCTGTTCAGTTTGTTTCCCTTCACGGATTGACAGCTTTCACAGTGATACCCTTTTCAGTCATACTAACAAAGCTCAAGCTATTGGATGTACAGGCATTTAAGCAGTACCACTTATTGTGTCAAGCTAAGCTGTGAGCATAGACACAGATGCTTGGATGGTATGCTAATCCGCAAACTGTGGTTTCTCTATAAAGGGTGACAAGTTCTTATTGTGGCTTATAACATCGCCTAACCACTAGAGGACATAAGCTTGTGGCATCCGCTGTGAGTTATTCCTCCAAGGAGAGAGCTAATAGCCAAATAGTTTTGGGATATAATATAGACACTTGGCTGCCACTGTTGCACTGTATCTCCAGGCTGTTGAGGTGTAGCTGATATTTTCGGAGGAGTCTTGTTTGTCTCAGGGAGACCAATATTTTGCTGTATTGCTGTAGTGGCCTTTGGTAACGCTCTCTAGCATTTCAGAGGCCAGTTGTACGCTAGCAGGTGACGTCTCATAACATTTTTCATGCTCACACCAGGTCTTCGACAACAGGGACTTACTGCCTTTCTCCTTGCATATATCCCATTTATAGGCAAAAGGCCTTTATAATTTGGGGGGGCGGGTTTGAATCCCCTAGCCAACATCTCCTAGGCAGAATAATTCATTGCTGATGTCAGAGCTTTCCTGTAGTAATATATTTTGCTTAATTACACAACTTATAAACACTTTACTATTGAATTTGGCTCTAGATAGAGAAATATCCTTTCACAGTTCCTATGCCTATCAATCAGTTAATACGTTGTGCCTGTTTTATAGGAAATTACCACCGTAACAATTGGCTCTAGTTTACAGTTTGGGAGTGGTTTCATTACCATCCTGTTTTCCTTTTTTCAAAAAAAAAAAAAAAGAAAAAAAAAGGGGGGGGAGAGGTAGGAAGGTTTCTCAGCATTAGGGTCCATTATTAACAGTCAACCCCAATATTATTCAGAGAGATGCTCAGTGACCGTGTCTCAGGCAGTCTGATGTTCCTCATTCCTTAGTGTTCAGATGGGTCAACCTCTCTGCTGACATTCCCCAGTTCATCCTGCACAGCCATAAGTTGTATGTTTTCAGGCATTTAGATTGGTGACTTTTACCTGTGGGAACATAAAATTCTCCTCCCATTGTTATTTTCAAGATCAGAAAAATTGAAAATTTATCAATAGGATTGAAACACAGAGTTTTCCATTTGTATCCCAGAAAGGATAGTACCCCACCTCCCCCCTTCCTCTTTTCTTTTTTTTTTTTTTTTTTTAGGTTTTTGTTTTGACCTATAGATGCCTAAGTTGTATTACACATACCCATAAGCAGGAGCCAAGGCATAAGCTTTCATTACATTTACCCAAACTGGTTCTCATTGACTGTATGCTACTTATTTGGGAAGGAAATTTAAGCTTAGTTCCTTTAACTTGTCCTACAAGTAAAGAAAGTGTTATAATGTGATATTGTGTTATTCAGAAAAAATATATAGGCCATTTGTATACCTTAACCCGATACAAATTATAAATAAGACCAATTAACATTTTATATTCCCGATTGGTTCAATTGTATTACCATTTCCACCAAAACCTACACCTAAATTTAATTAATCTAAACAATTCACTAAGCCATTGAAATATCCTATACTTGGTGGATAAAGCTTGGGCAGAGTTGAGAACCTGCTAAATAAATTTTACCCAATAAACACTTTGCTCTTTAACGCTTTATGACTGGACTAAGACTTCTACTTATTTGGTAAGTAAAAATTTAAGCTTAATTCTTTTAAATTGTCCTACAAGTAAAAGAAAGTGTTACACTGTGATGTTGTGTATTTCAGAAAAATATAGAGCCCAACCCAATACTAACTATGAATAAAACAACTAGCATTTTATATTCCCAGTTAGTTCAAATGTCAGTATCTAGCTCCTTTTCTTTTTTCCCAGCACAAGATTCCTGCATATAAAACCAATTTGCAAGCAGTTGTGTCCCAGCCCACAGAGCCCAAGGCTCCCACCATCTAGCTGGAGGGGCTTGAATGTTCAATCAAGTTGATCAAATAAGTGTCCAGACTATATTGTCATAGTTTTACCGTTCACCCCAATCGCCGCTCCTACAATATACCACTCCCCCTCTTCCACAGATTGTTCCTTAGGCTTAGAGATGGGGCACAGGTGGACAAGAAGCACAACAGTCTACTTTGTCTGGAGATGTCGTCTTGGACTCTAATCAGTTCTGGCTGTTTCCTTTCATGGGCTGCCCGATTGCCCAGGGACAGGCTTCCAATCCTACTAATGAAGCACAAGCGGTTAGATATATATGTATTTAAACATTGCTAGTTATTATGGTAGGTTACTTTGGTATAGACACATATGTCTGGATGGTGTCTTAATCCCTGAATTACTTTTCTTTTTCCCCCTGAGAGAGATGACAAGGCCTTACTGTGGCATATATATCTCCTAATCGCTAGAAGGTATAAGCTTGTGGCAACATCCTCGAGTTATTTGTCCAAGGAGAGAGCTAATAATCAAATAAAGTTGGGATATACAGACATATGGCTGCCTCTGCTGCACAGTATCACCAAGCAGTTGGGGTGTAGCTGATGTTGGTGGCGGAGTTTTGCTTGACTCAAGGAGACTAACCTTTGCTTTATTAGTTCAGTGGCCTTTGGTAACACTCTCTGGTATTCCAGAGACCAACTGTATACTTGTAAGTGCGATCTCGATACAATCCTCCCATGGTTACATTAGGTCATTGACAGCAGGGCAGACCTTACCACCTCTTTTCTTGCAGATATCCCAGTTTACAGGCAATAAGCCTTAACCTTTTTTTTGGGGGGGGGGCTTGGGTCCCCTGGCTAGCATCTCCTTGGCAGAATAATCCGATGCTGCTTTCAGTGCTCTCTTGTATTAATTATATGAACTACTTAAAGTAGTGTTTAAGTGTATTGTCTATTCAGAAACAAACACAATACTTTAGTATTGTGTTTGTTTCTGGATAGACAATAATCCTTTTTACAGTTCCTATGTATATTAGTCAATTGAAGAAAGCCGTTTTTCCAGTTTTATAAGAGATTACTTCTATACCAGTCAGCTCTAATTTACCATTAATGGATGACTTCATTACCACCCTGTTTTTCTTTGTTCTGTGAAAAAGAGGTAAGGAGGTCTCTCATATTGAAACTGTGCTGCACCTAGAAGGTAAAGTTCGTTAGGACTCACTGTAAACAGATGTTACACCTATGGTCCTCAGAGATGTTTGATGCCTGTAGCAGTCTGAGGCTTTTATTCCTTTTAGTGTTAAGATTGGTGAACTTCTCTGCTGGTATTTCATGGTACAACCTATACGACGGAAGGCTGTATCCATTCTTTCTCTGCCTTTGAGTTGGTGTCGTTTTGACCTGTGGGAACATACAAATCTTTTCCCATGGTTAGTCTTAAGATTAAATTGAAAGTTTTGGACAAAAAGGTTTAATATATAACTGTATCTCCCCTTTTTTTAAATTTTATTTTTTGACCCATGAGTCTCAGGAAGGCATTTGTAGTACACTTACCTATAGGCAGGGATCAAAGAGTAAATTTCATCAAATTTGCCCTTTTTTTTTTTTTTGGGTGAGTGCATGATGTTAATTTGGGAAGCAAACTTAAATCCTTTAGTTAAGTTATCCTACAGGTAAAAGAGGATGTTACAAGCTGATACTGCATAACACAAAAATTATAGAGAACATTTGTATATGTTAATCCCAAAGCTATTGTTATATAAATTTTGAGTAAAATACCATATAATTTTAAATTAAATATACATTAATAGAATATAGACCCATGTCCCTCTCCCGCCGCTCCCACCCCTCCCACCCCTCCCGGTTCACCATTTCAGTCGGTTTTCTGATGCAGTCTTTCAGTTGTTGTTCTTTTAATATGCATCCCTCATCACAAGAAATATTAATAACTGGGTTATTGATGCTAGCATCCACATATGAGGGATACCATTCGACGTTTGTTTTTCTGTGATTGCGTTACTTCACTTAATATAATATCCTCCAGCTCCATCCATTTACCTGCAAAGTTCATGATATCATCCTTCTTTATTGCTGCATAGAACTCCATTGTGTACATGTACCACATTTTTTCTATCCACTCAGCAGTTGAGGGGCATTTGGGTTGGTTCCAGCTTTTTGCTATTGTGAACAGAGCTGCAATAAATATAGCTGTGCATGTATTTCTGCAGTAAGATGAGTCTTGTGGGTATATACCTAGGAGTGGTATGACTGGATCAAATGGCAAGCTCATTTTGAGTCTTCCAAGGGTTCTCCACACTGCTTTCCATAGTGGCTGTACCAGTTTACATTCCCACCAGCAATGGATGAGTGTTCCCCTTTCCCCGCAACCTCTCCAGCACTTGGTATCATTTGTTCTCTTGATCCTGGCCAGTCTTATCGGAGTGAGGTGATATCTTAGAGTGGTCTTAATTTGCATTTCCCTAACTATTAGTGACGTTGAACAGTTTTTAAGATGCTTCTCAGCCATCTCTAGCTCCTCCTCTGTGAAGTCTCTATTCAGCTCTTTGCTCCATCTTTTGAGTGATTCATTTGTTTTCTTTTTTCTTTGTTTTTTCAGTAGTTTGTATATTCTGGAAATTAATGCTTTGTCAGATGTATCTGCAGTAAAGGTTTCTTCCCACTCAGTGGGTTTTCTCTTTACTTCCTTTATTGTTTCTTTTGATGTACAGAAGCTTTTGAGTTTAATGAGGTCCCATTTGTCAATTATCGATCTTATTTCTTGTGCAGCTGCTGTCTGATTTAGGAAGTCTTTTCCTACACCTATGTCTTGTAGTCTGCTGCCAAGTTTTTCTTCTATTACCTCCAGAGTTTTGGGTTTCACGTTGAGGTCTTTAATCCATCTGGAATTGACTTTTGTGCAAGGCGAGAGGTAGGGGTTTAGCTTCATTCTTCTGCAAGTGGTGATCCAGTTTTGCCAGCACCACTTGTTGAAGATGCTGTCTTTCCTCCATTGTGTCTTCTTGGCCCCTTTATCAAATATGAGGTGGCTGAAGTTGTATGTGCTCAGGTTTGGGTCTTCAGTTTTATTCCATTGGTCAACTGATCTGTTTTTGTGCCAGTACCAAGCTGTTTTTATAACTATAGCCCTGTAGTATAGTTTTAAATCTGGTATAGAGATCCCCCCTGTATTGCTCTTTTCGCTCAGGGTTGCTCTGGCTATTCGGGGTCTCTTGTTTTTCCAAATGAAATTGAGGATTTTTTTTTCCAAACCTGTGAAGAAGCTCTTGGGGATTTTGATTGGGATTGCATTAAATCTGTATATGAGTTTAGGTAAAATGGACATTTTTACTATATTTATTTTCCCAATCCATGAGCATGGGAGGTTTGTCCATCTTCTGATGTCTTGTTCAATTTCCTTCTTCAGAGGTTTAAAGTTTTTGTTGTAGAGATCCTTGGTGTGTTTGGTTAGGTTTGTTCCTAGGTATTTTATTGTTTTTGAGGCTATTTTAAGTGGGAAGGTCTCCTTGTAGTCCTTCTTCAGTTGCTTATTGTTGGTGTAAAGAAAGGCTACTGATTTTTCTAGATTTATTTTGTATCCTGCCACTTTACTGAAGTTCTTAATCATTTCTAGGAGTTTACTGGTGGAGTTCTTAGCATCCCTTAAGTATACAATCATATCATCAGCAAAAAGGGATAGTTTAACTTCCTCTTTTCCTATTAGAACTCCTTTAATTTCCTTTTCTTGCCTTATTGCCCTAGCAAGGGTTTCAAGCACTATATTGAAGAGGAGTGGTGACAAAGGGCAGCCTTGCCTAGTTCCTACCCTTAAAGGGAATGCCGCTGTCGTTTCCCCATTTAGGATGATATTGGCTGTGGGTTTCCTGTATATGGCTTTGATTACATTAAGGAATGATCCCTCCAATCCAATTCTTTCCAGGACTTTAAACATGTAGGGATGTTGAATTTTGTCAAAGGCTTTCTCCGCATCAATTGAGATGATGGTGTGGTTTTTGTCTTTCAGTCCATTTATATGCTTGATGATGTTTATTGATTTTCGTATGTTGAACCATCCCTGCATCTCTGGTATAAATCCAACTTGGTCATGATGGATGATCTTCTTGATGTGTGTCTGTATGCGATTTGCCAGTATCCTGTTTAGAATTTTGGCATCTGTGTTCATTAGGGAGATGGGTCTATAGTTCTCCTTTTTGGTTGCATCTTTGCCTGGTTTTGGTATTAGTGTGATGCTGGCTTCATAGAAGGAATCTGGGAGAACTCCCTCCAATTGTATCCTTCTAAACAGCTTGAGTAGTAATGGTTGTAGGTCTTTTTGAAATATTTTATAGAATTCTGCTGTGAAACCATCTGGGCCTGGGCATTTTTTGTTTGGGAGGCTGCTTATTACATCATCAATTTCCTCATATATTATTGGACTGTTTAAGCTGTCGATCTCTTCTTGGTTCAGCTTTGGTGGTTCCCAGGTTTTCAGATATTCATCCATTTCTTCTAGGTTTTCAAATTTAGTAGAGTATAGGTTTTTGAAGTAATCTCTTATGGTTGTCTGGATCTTTTCATTGTCTGTTGTGATATTTCCCCTTTCATCACAGATTCTATTGATTTGGAGTTGTTCTTTTTTTCTTTTAGTTAACTGGGCTAGAGGTCTGTCTATCTTATTTATTCTCTCAAAGAACCAACTTTTTGATTGATTGATTTTTTGTATGGTTTTCTTTGTTTCTATTTCATTGATTTCTGCTCTGATTTTTGTTATTTCTTCTTGTCTGCTGCGTTTAGGGTTCATTTGTTGTTCTCTCTCAAGTACTTTAAGCCTCTGTGTTAGATCATTCACTTGTGCTCTTTCTGTTTTTTTAATGTAGGCACTTAGAGCTATAAACTTCCCTCTTAGGACTGCCTTTAAAGTGTCCCATAGGTTTTGCTGTGTTGTATTATCATTGTCATTCAGTTCCAGGAATGTTTTTATTTCTTTCTTTATTTCATCCCTGACCCATTCATTATTCAGTAGAGTGTTGTTTAGTCTCCATGTGTTCTTGTACGGTGTAGGGCTTATCCTGGTATTGATATTGAGCTTTATTGCACTGTGGTCTGATAGAATGCATGAAATTATTTCAATCTTTTTGTATTTTTTGAGTTTTTCCCTGTGTCCCAGTATATGGTCTATTTTGGAGAATGTTCCATGGGGTGCTGAGTAGAAAGTGTATTCTCTGGTGTTTGGGTGAAATATTCGATAGATGTCTGTGAGATCCAGTTGGTGTATTGTATCATTCAGTTCAGATGTCTCTTTGTTTATCTTTTGTCCTGTTGATCTGTCTAAAGGACTTAGTGGGGTATTAAAGTCCCCTACTATTACTGTGCTGGGGTTAATTTGAGCCTTGAAGTCCTGAAGAGTTGTCTTTACAAAGTTTGGTGCGCTGGCGTTTGGTGCATATATATTCATGATTGTGAGGTCTTCATCGTTAATTGTTCCTTTAATAAGGATGTAGTGGCCCTCTTTGTCTCTTTTGATTTCTTTTGCTTTGAAGTCTATTTTATCTGATACTAGAATAGCAACTCCTGCTTTCTTTTTGGTACCATTTGCTTGGAATATTTTCTTCCATCCCTTCACTTTAAGTTGGTGCCTGTCCTTGAAATTGAGATGGGTTTCTTGTAGACAGCATATAGATGGATTTTGTTTCCTAATCCATTCTCCCAGTCTATGCCTTTTGATTGGGGAGTTCAGCCCATTAATATTTAAGGTTATAATTGAAAGATGGATGTTGCTTCCTTTCACCTTATTATCCATTTGGACTTTTAGTCTCTGTTTCAGCGCCTATGATTATGTTTTTATTAGTTTCTTTCCCTAGGTGCTTGAGGATAGTTGCTCTTCTCTTCTGCCCTTTGAATTGCTTCAAGTATTTTCTGGAGAGTTGGTTTTCCGGAAATGTATTCTATCATCTTGCTTATGTCATGGAAGATTTTTCTCTCTCCTTCAAGTGTAATCGACATTTTTGCTGGGTAAAGTATTCTGGGTTGGCATCCATAGTCCTTTAACACTGGAAATGCTTTGCTCCATGTTCTTCTTGCTTTCATGGTTTGCGGCGAGAAGTCATTTGTGATTCTGATGGGTTTCCCTTTGTATGTGACTTGTTTTTCTCGCGTGGCCTTCAGAATTTTATCTTTGTTTTGGGCATCTAGCACTTTGACTATGATATGGCGTGGGGAGTTTCTTTTCTGATCTTGTCTATTTGGAGTTCTATGTGCTTCTTGTATTTGAATGGGTTTGTCTATTTTTAGTTTGGGGAAGTTTTCATCTATTATTGTGTTGAAGATATGCTCAATACTATTCTCTTGAGATTCTTCCCCTTCCTCTATTCCTATGATGCGGAGGTTTGATCTTTTCATAGTGTCCCATATTTCCTGGTTGTTCCACTTTTGTGTATTTTTAAATTTTTCATAATCTTTATTTGAGTTTTTTAGTTGCTCTGTGTTATCTTCCAGATCTGATATTCTTTGCTCAGCTTCCTCCATTCTATTTCTAAGGCTTTTTCCTTTCCTTTCTTCTTGATTGGATGAGTGTTCTATTTCCTTTTTCATTTCATCCTGTGATTTCTTTAATATATCAATTTCTTTTTTGAGTTTCTCAATCTCTTCTTCGTGCTCCTTACTTCGTTGGTTGGCTTCCTTTTTCAGTGTTTCTACTTCCTTAAGGTGTTTGTTTTTTTCTCTCTCTAGTTCTTTCTGGAGTTTGTCAATCCCTTCCTTTAGTTCTCTGAATTCTTCTTTATGTTCTTTAATTTCTCTGCATAGGTCTGCAATTATTCCTCTAAGGTCT
The DNA here is from genome assembly GCA_009823505.1 of Rhizomys pruinosus. Taxonomy (NCBI): domain Eukaryota; kingdom Metazoa; phylum Chordata; class Mammalia; order Rodentia; family Spalacidae; genus Rhizomys; species Rhizomys pruinosus. The sequence goes on from VZQC01007500.1 coordinate 96,012, forward strand.
GTTTCTGGGGTCACCTCCAAGGGGATCCCATTGTACCTATCTCCTACAGGATTGGTAGAGCTTGGTGTGGAATTATCCTGCACCTTTCCCATGTTGTCCCTTCGTCGTGTCCCTGACATGTGGATTTCCGTTTTGTGATTCAAATCACAAATGCCTTTTCAGTGTGTTGAAGGCTGAAAGCTTCTTTTGTTTTGCTTACCTCCTTCTTATGCTTTTTTTTTTCTTCTTCTCCCCCTCCTTGTTTATGGAGTGTTGACTTGTCTAGGTTTTCAGGCTTTCACTTTTCTTTATAGATTGGATATTGGAAGTCTAAGTCACTCTTCCTTTCCTCTTCTGAGAGTTCTCCTAATCCAGTCCACTGGATACTCTCTCTTCCTCAATTCCGATTGTTGGGGGAGGATGCCTGGCTTAGCCCATGCCCCGGCACCTGAGTCAGGCACCAGAGTCAGACCCAAACTCAGGAACCCTTCCGTCTGTGAGGGGGGAAGGGCGACCCGCTGGGCTTAGGGCTCCAATCTAGCCCCTGCCAGACACCAGGCCCTGCGCCACAGACCAGAAAATCAATTGTCCAGCACCACAAAAGTCACTCTGTCCCAAGCTATTACCTGCCTTGAGCCATTTTGGGCTGCTCCAAGTGTTCCTATCAGGTCTGGAACCTGAGTCCGAACACACAACCCCACTGCGGCACCTGAGTCAGGCACCAGAGTCAGACCCAAACTCAGGAACCCTTCCGTCTGCAAGGGGGGAAGGGCGACCCGCTGGGCTTAGGGCTCCAATCTAGCCCCCGCCAGACACCAGGCCCTCAGCCACAGACCAGAAAATCAATCATCCAGCACCACAAAAGTCACTCTGTCCTAAGCTTTTACCTGCCTGGAGCCATGTTGGGCTGCTCCTAGTGTTCCTATCAGATCTGGAACCTGAGTCCGAACACACGACCCCACTGGGGTACCTGAGTCAGGCACCAGAGTCAGACCCAAACTCAGGACCCCTTCTGGCTGCGAGGGGAGAAGGGCGAACCGCCGGGCTTAGGGCTCCAATCTAGTCCCCGCCAGCCACCAGGCCCTCTGCCACAGACCAGAAAATCAATTGTCCAGCACCACAAAAGTCACTCTGTCCTAAGCTTTTACCTGCCTGGAGCTGTGTCAAACTCCTCCAAGTGTTCCTATCAGGTCCAGAACCTGAGTCCGAACACACGACCCCACTGCATTACCTGAGTCAGGCACCAGAGTCAGACCCAAACTCAGGAACCCTTCTGTCTGCGAGGGGGGAAGGGCGACCCGCCGGGCTTAGGGCTCCAATCTAGCCCCTGCTAGACACCAGGCCCTCTGCCACAGACCAGAAAATCAATTGTCCAGCACCACAAAAGTCACTTTGTCCTAAGCTTTTACCTGCCTGGAGCCGTGTTGGGCTGCTCCAAGTGTTCCTATCAGGTCTGGAACCTGAGTCCGAACACACAACCCCACTGCGGTACCTGAGTCAGGCACCAGAGTCAGACATAAACTCAGGACCCTTTCTGGCTGCAAGTGGGGAAGGGTGACATGCTGGGCTTAGGGCTCCAATCTAGCCCCCGCCAGACACCAGGCCCTACACCACAGACCAGAAAATCAATTGTCCAGCACCACAAAAGTCACTCTGTCCTAAGCTTTTACCTGCCTGGAGCCGTGTCGGGCTGCTCCTAGTGTTCCTATCAGGTCTGGAACCTGAGCCCAAACACACAACCCCATTGCGGTCCCTGAGTCAGGCAACAGCGTCAGACCAAAACTCAAGACCCCTTCTGGCTGCGAGGGGGAAGGGCGACCTGCCGGGCTTAGGGCTCCAATCTAGCCTCTGCCAGCCACCAGGCCCTCTGCCACAGACCTCGACCCCACTGCTGTACCTGAGTCAGGTACTAGAGTCAGACCCAAACTTGGGAACCCTTCCGGCTGCGAGGGCAGAAGGGCATCCCACCAGGCTTAGGGCTCCAGTCTAACCCCCACCAGCCACCAGGCCCTATGCCACAGACCATGAAATCAATTGTCCAGCACCACAAAGGTCACTCTGTCCTAAGCTTTTACCTGCCTGGAGCCGTGTCAGGCTGCTCCAAGTCTTCCTGTCAGGTGCAGAACCTGAGTCTGAACACACAACCCCACTGTGGTACCTGAGTCAGGTACCAGAGTCAGACCCAATCTCAGGACCCCGTCTGGCTGCGAGGGGGGAAGGGTGACCCACTTTGCTTAGGGCTCCAATCTAGCCCCCGCCAGCCACCAGGCCCTCTGCCACAGACCAGAAAATCAATTGTCCAGCACCACAAAAGTCACTCTGTCCTAAGCTTTTACCTGCCTGGAGCCATGTCAAGCTGCTCCCATTGTTCCTATCAGGTCCAGAACCTGAGTCCGAACACACGACCCACTGTGGTACGTGAATCAGGCACCAGAGTCAGACCCAAACTCAGGACCCCTTCCTGCTGCCCATTGAGTTTTTTTTTTTTTTTTTTTTTTTTTGTCTTTTTGAGACAGGGTCTCCCTGTAGCCCCAGCTGTCCTGGAACTCACTCTGTAGACCAGGCTGGCCTTGAACTCACAAAGATCCACCTGCCTCTGCCTCCCAAGCGCTAGGATTAAAGGTGTGCACCACCACTGAGTTTTTAATATATACTGTGTGCTTTATATAAATAGATACTTATTCTCACATTCTTTCTTCAGGGCAGTTGCTGTGGTGCCCTGTTTTACATATGGAGAAACTGAGACATGGTGGAATAAGGTAACTCACCGAAGCCATACAAATCAGAAGTGGAATAGCCAGGTTTGAAGGCTTCTGAGTGGTCAGCCCTTTCCTGTCCATTTGCCCCCGCTCTCTTTCAGTAGTGCTGTACACTGTTGCTACCTGCCCCACCCCCAGCTGACTTTACCAGTCAGAAGTGGGGTGTCATGCTGGAAGAAGTGTACTACTTTGCTTTCCCAGTATTTTTCCTGACCAGAACCTGGGAGTAGGACAGCCAGACCCTAGGCTCAATGACAGTGTCTCATAAACTAGTTCGTTGGCACACGGGCATTGGTCATTAGCCTGTGATGCAGAAGATGCCAAGACAGCAGGATCAGTGGCTGCACAGAGGCCTCACATGGCCACGGAGCTGCAGTGGAAGGCTCGGGCTCTGTGCACGTATCCTATCACTGCCTCAGTGCCAACCCAGCTGTATTCCTGGAAACACACCGTGGTCTGTATGGTCTTAATAATAATGCTACTATCGAAACCTTATCAGCCTCAAGAAAGACACTAGTGCTATTCATAAAAGAAAAAGTCAGTAGTGGTTCTTTTAATTTATTTTTATTTATTTATTTATTTATTTATTTATTTATTTATTTATTTTTTGCTTTTTGAGACAGGATCTCTCTGTAGCCCCAGTAGGCTTAGAATTCAATATGTAGACCAGGCTGTCCTTGAACTACAGAGATCTACCTGACCCTGCCTCCCAAGTGCTGGGACTGAAGGCATGCATCACCATGCCTGGATGTGACCCTTTTAGTTTATCTGATGAGTCCTTTGGCTTTTTCCAGTGTACAGCAAACTTCAAAAGAAATTAACCATCTCTGAAAAGAAGCAAAAAATGCAGAATTAAAAGGGCACGGATGCCTGGGAAAGGGGATTATAAACACTTGCCTTCTCTAATGATGACTTTTTCTCTTTGTCTTTTTTCCCTCTCCTAATTTTTGTTTTCAGGTATGATAGTAAAACATAGATTAAGTCATATCTCATCACCAACAGATCCTCATTGTCCCAGAGTTTGAGACCTGGAAATACAGTAGTCACTGTTAGGGATCAGTCTTCTGATGCTTTCAGGGATGATGTGATAGGTGGCAGCTCAGCCTTTTGGCAAGTTCCAGCCTGAACAAGTAAGGGGACTGCAAACGACTATGGAGGCAGAAGGGAGAAGGACAAGGAAAAGCCTGGGCTTGTCACCACAACGTGACCTTTCTGAATCTCATGAGCCTCTATCTCCTTATCTGTAAAATGGAGCAAATACAGAGCGGACCCTGGTTGCCTGCAGACGGCCGTTCCCTCCTTGGTTCTTGTTAACCGTGATAGTAAATGGTATTCTGGTCCTGTTCCAGTTAGCAGATGAGCTTCACACTGAGCAGGGACTTCTCTCTACTGCTAAGATGACTCAGTAGAAGCCACATGACTAAATCCTGTCCAGTCTAAAGAGAAAATCTGCCCAAGGCTTCTGAAAGATTTTTCTCTCTGGTAATAGAGACACGTAGAGAGAAAGCTCCTGGCCTTTGTCTCCGGGGTTCCTGCTCTGGATGCTCTTGTTGAAACATGACAGCATATGGTGGCCATCTTAATGATGTGAGAGAAAACGTTATCAGCACACTAAAGACGGCAAGACTAACTATCACACCTTGGTCCTAGGGAAAACAATCTGTTTAACCAACTCTCGTCCACCTAACTCCAGATTTTTTTTTTTTAGTCTTTTTGAGATAGAGTCTCCCTGCAGCCCTAGATGTCCTGGAACTCACTGTGTAGACCAGGCTGGCATTGAGCTCACAGAGATCTGCCTGCCTCTGCAGATTTCTTAACAATAAAGATCTTTGTGGCTTAACATGCTATATAGTGGGCTTTGCATTGCTTGTAGCCAAAAATCTCCAATCCTAATTTAGACGGATACCAATCTCATGTGATGGTAATTAACTGTGTGTAAAGAACTTACTTAGTACAATGTCTGGCACAGTAAAGAGCTGTTGTAGATATCAGTAACAACATTTGTCAGACATAGGTAATAATTTAAAAGGAAGTTTCAAAACACAACACAGATAAACAAGATGAATGGTCCCTAATTTTAACAACACAAAAGCTTTCTATCCTTGGTGGAGGGGGAGACACTGAAGCATAGACTATGATTACCTGAACAAATAATTTCTGGGAAGGAGATCAAACTGTAGCTAGGACTGTGGTTCTCTGCCATGTACCCATGCGCCAACTCATAACTACCTGCCGGCAGCCAGATTCATGCCTGGGTTTCACAGTCACCTTTGTGCACTGCCAGCCTACCAAGAGGAAGAGTTCTGCCACCCAAGAGCCTCACTGCAGCATACACATTCCACTGGTATTTTCTCACAGCATGCTTTATTTCTCCATGGAAGGAAAAATAGATAAGTTGGTGTATATAGGAATACAGTTTAATAATACAGGAATGGGGTTGGACTTGGTGCCTAGAATCCCAACACTCTGGAAGCTGAGGCAGGAGGATTGCTGGGAGCTTAAAGCCAACCTGGGCTATATATAGTGAGTTTCAGACCAGCCGAGGGTACAGAGTGAGAATTTGTCTCAACCATAAAAAAAAGGACCAGGAGATAACTCTGATGGTAAAGTGGTTGCTGTACAAGCCTGAAGACCTGAATTCAATCCTAGCATCACATAAAAAACTGGCTGTGAGCCAGGGATGGGAGGCAGAGACAGGTGGACCTCTGTGAGTTCAAGGCCAACCTGGTCTACATAGTTCCACGATAGCTGGGGCTACAGAGAGACCATCTCAAAACAAACAAACAAACAACAACAAAAGAAAAACCTGGATCCAGACTAGCCAAATCAGTAAGCCTCAGGGAGAGATTTCCATCTTCTTTTTTTGAGTTTTTTTTTAAATTACATGTATGTTTTAATGTAATTTTTTGAAGGTTCTATAAGAATTTAATATAAGTTTTACAATAAGTTTACATTGTAAACTATACATTATTATAATATTTTAGTAACTCAGGGATTATACTGAAATTATTCTATAAAGCTATCAATAATTTTTTATTTTATATTATTCCAAAATATGCATATATACACTATACACATAAGTCAAAATTTAAAATTCTGAAAATAGGGCTGGAGGGATAGCGCAGCCGTTAAAGGCTGAGGCTGAGAACCGCAAAAAAAAAAAAAACTAAAATAAACTATAGGCTGATTCCTAAACACATTTAAAGATTCATATTTTAACAGTAAATTTGCATGCAGGTATAAAGTTGTGTAACTTTACATTCTTTTTTTAGAATATGACTACATATCCTCCGTCTATATATGGTAATTACAGTGTGTGAGTATAAGTGGTAGGACAATTCTAGAGCCCAGTTATAGATTCATATTGTAATAGATTCACAGTTGCTTTTGGATACAATAAAAAACAAGGTAGACAGGGCCAGAGAGATGTCTAATAGGTTAAGGGCACTGGCTGCTTTTGCAGAAGACTCAGGTTCAATTCCCAACACCCACATGCCAGCTAGCAACCATATGGAACTCTAGTTCCAGAGGATCTGATGCCCTCTTCTGGCCTCCATGGCATTGTACAGTGGAAGTACACTTGCACACAGGCAGATAATACACTCATACACATAAAACAATATTTGAATAAAACAAGATGGACAAGCCAAGCATGATGACCCATACCTTTAATCAGGAAGCAAAGGCAGGTGGATTTCTGTGAGATGGAGGCCAATCTAGTCAAGCACCAAGTTAGCTCGGACTACAGGGAAACCTTGTCTTAAAAAACAAAACCTGGTCTATATAGTGAGTTCCAGGCCACCTGTAGCTACAGGAAGACCCTGTCTCAAAAAGATCAAGCAAACAAACAAATCAAACCAAATAAACATGAAAACAAGGTGGGCAGTATCTGAGGAATGACATTTAAGGTTGACCTCTGACATCTCCATGGTCATGCAAAAACGTGTGGCTACACACACACAAACATGTACATACACAAAAGGGAAAGAAAAACTGAGGGTGTAACTCGATGATAGAACACATGCTTAGCATGCAAGCCCTGCATTCAAGCGGCAGCACCAAAGTGTGGAAAAGAGGAGGAAAGAAAGAAAAAGAAGATTTCCTTAGACATAGCCCACTCTTCTGGATCACTGTGATAATTCATAGAACCATGTAGTTTTTATGAACTGGTTAAAATTTTACCATCCCCGTTGTCATCAGTCTCATCCAGTATTATCTCGATTAAAGTAGCACTTCTAAATGGTCTCTCTCTGTTCCAGTTTTGTTCTCTTCATAGCAACGTTTTCATGTGTTTATTTTTCTTTAGAAAGGATTTCACTTTGTAACCAAGGCTTAAACTCTCAGTTCTCCTTCCTCTGTCTCTGGAGTTCAGAGGCATGTGCCACAGTGCAGTGGAAACACATCGTGTGCATCAAACAGAATCAGAAAGTTTAAGAAGCCAGTATGGTCAGGGGCTGGAGAGATGGCCTAGGGGTTAAAGAGTGCCAACTACTCTTGCAGAGGACCCAGGTTCGATCCCCAGCATCCACGTGGCAGGAGAACCATCTTTAACTCCAGTTCCAGGGGAACCCGACACCCTCTTCTGACCTCTGCGGCATTGCACCACACAGGTGCACAAACCTACATGCAGAGAGTACATTCATACACATACAGAAATAAGTAAAATTTTGAAAAAGAAGCCAGTATGATAATTCCACCTCTTCTCATTAGCACCCCCGCTTTCCTCCAGGACTGTCCCTTCTTTCAGGACCATTGCTTTCTCTCCAGAACCACCTTCTAAACGCCAGGATACCCCTTTGTGCCAGAATGAGTTCCTTACCTCTACAGGACTGCCCCTTGTCCCTTTACACCCTCTGTGAGGGCTAGAAGCCCACTCCTGTCCCTCCTTGCCCAATGTTAGTTAGGTTTAAGATCTCACCGTGTAGTGAGTAGGGCCTTCCGTACTCAAAGACGCTTTTGTCCAGCTGGCTTCCTAATTCTCTATAAAGATGTTAATAAAATGAACCAACAAGTACAAACATGAGTAGACACAGAAATAGGCAAGTAGATACAGCAGGAAGTGAGTAACTGGGTGAAGAGCCGCCGTGTACAGCTGCCTTCCTAAGAGACCTTTCTAGAGGCCTCGCTCATCTGTGTCCCTTAGGAAAATGCTCATTACTATAGCAACACTGTTCTACAAATGGAACAGAGAGAGCTGAGAAGCAGGCCTTAAAGGCCCAGTCCTGTGCTTCCACCCTTACATTCTTATCTCACACGTCGGGGTGACCTCCTCCCAACACTCACAACTCCTAGGACACAGGGGTACTCCCAAAATTGAGCTGGATGAGAATGCTAATTATTTTTACACATTAGGTTGACCACTGAATCCCTGGCACGATTTTGATGAACACAAATAAATGAGAAAAAGCTTGCATCTCCTGGACCTAAGAAAATTCGAGCTAAGTGACTGAAGTATAAATCTGCAGCATTCGACCATTCGTTCATTCATTCATTCATTCACTCTCTGCTGGACCTCCTCAGAAGCCATACTACTGCTTACTTCTAAACAAGGAAATTGATTGTTTATGATACTGGCGATTGACCCTAGGGCCTCCTGTATGCTAGGCAATCACTCTACCACTGGGCCTTTAAAAAAAATTAATACTGGCTAAAATGCCTGGGAAGCAGATCCTGAGTCCAGACATCATGGCCAAATGAACAGAAGGAGAAACCTAATGAATGGACCCTTTGAAACCCATCATCAAGAAGTTTTAATGGACTTTTAAGCTAGATGTTTGAATTCACCTTGCTCTCACTTCTCCTGTCCCCTGCCTAGATCATGTACCTAACTACTCCTGCCTTCACTTCACTTTCACAGGCACTAGGCAAGGACTTTTTTCTCCCTCTATAGTTATGCTTGGGGGTCTTTTAGACTGACCCTCTGAATGGGGGATACCCCAGTTGCCACACCCAATGTCCCTTTTCAGCATGGAAGAAGTCTGACCGGTGTGTGTCCCAATTCCCTTCTGACAATTGGGGTGACCCTTTTCAGAGGGTAACATAACTAAACAGGAGCTAGAAATTGACTAGGCAGTCTAGGGATGAGACACCCCCCCAAAAAAAATTTAACCAGACTCTCTCAGCTGAGAACTCAAGGCTTCCTGGACCAGCCAGTACACACTTATCCTTCTGGTAGACCTGAAAGAATAAGAAAGAAAAAAATCCAAAAAAAAAAAAAAAAAGCCAGGCATGGTCGGCACACTGCCTTTAATCCTAGCACTTGGGAGGCATAGGCAGGCTATCTTGTAGTTCAAGGCCAGCCTGTCTACAGAGTGAGTTCCAGAACAGCTGGGGCTACAGGCAGACCCTGTCTCGAAAAGACCAAAAAAAAAAAGAAAGAAAGAAAGAGAGAGAAGACTTACATACCAAGCCATGTAGATTGATTCTATTTCACCAGAAAAGAAATGGAAATTCCCTTTTTTCTGCTTTGTCATTGTCATTTCGTATCGGTGTGTGTGTGTGTGTGTGTGTGTGTGTGTGTGTAAAGAGAAAATAAAAAAAATTGAGACCTAAAAAAAATTTATATTGGATAAACATAATGTGACTAACTTTCTAGATGAACAGGGGACTAGTTCTGCCTGACAAAGATTAGCAGACTTCTTGGAGGACAGAGAGATTTATTCGGGCTCCATTTTTTGTTCTTTTGTTGTTGTTGTTTTTTTTTTTTTTCTTTTTTTTTTTTTTTGGTCTTTTCGAGACAGGGTCTCCCTGTAGCCCCAGCTTTCCTGGAACTCACATTGTAGACCAGGCTGGCCTTGAACTCACAAAGATCCGCCTGCCTCTGCCTCCCAAGTGCTAGGATTAAAGGCGTGTGCCACCATGCCTGGCATTTGGGCTCACTGTTTAAGAAGAGCTGCCGGGTTCGCCTCCCGTCTGCTGCTAGTCCCAGCTGGGGCTCCGGGGTAAGTTGAACAGGGTAGCGCAAGCAGACCACGTCTGGCCATGAGGCTCTGTGGAGATGGCGGGGCGGACGGGGGCTTGGCGAGCAGTTCCTGATGCTCTCATCCAGGAGATGAGCGTGTGATCCAGACCAAGATACAGGTAGAGGCGTGGAAGAAGAGCGGGCTCAACCACCTGCAGGGCGCCGGAGCCCAGGCCCCTTGGCCCCAGGGCAGAGAAGGCGCAGAAGAAAGCGAGGATGGCCAGATGCTACTGTAGCTGGTGCAGTGGCTAGAAAAGGGCAAGTGTTCGTGAGCAGCCGCGGTTTCCAGCCCACGATTCTGATGAGTGATGGCTGACACCCTGGAGAAGCTGAAACCAGAGAGCTTTTTGTTTCCCTTCCATCTTATGCTCTGTTCCCACTTACACTGTGTTTCTGCTATGGTCTGCTAAGAACGACCTCAAGATAAGCTTGATTCGTTAAGTGTTTTGTTTTGTTTTGTTTCGTTTTGGTTTGTTTTGGGAATGCTCTGGCATCCAGGAATTAGGCCCTAGATTGTAAATTCTTACAGCAGGAAAATTCCGTTTGTTCCTGGACTTTGTTTCTGAATTTTGAGGTGTTTTGCCCTGTGTCCTGTGAAATGATAGCTCTCTGGACCTTTAGGTCGGTGTTCGACATACACATGCAACTGGGAGCTGGAGTTCCCAGGCTCTGGATGTGCTGAAGGAGCTTCGGTGATTCTAGAAAACGGCTCCATGCAGCAGCTGCTGAAGAGGGACCAGGCTACACATGGAACTGCAGATGGGCCCTATTTGGCTAGGACAGAAGGACTGGAAGGAGAATTGGAAGATAGTAATTTTTTCTATTGGGAAACTAATTTCTGTGTGATATCAAAAGAAGAGAGATGTACTTTGTGCAAAATTTAAATTTTATATGGTTTGCTTTCTATTGGAACCTGTCTGGCGAGTGTTACAGAGCCTAGGATGGGAGATGAGGTCTTGTTCTGTACAACTTGATAGAATACCCCCATGTATCTGAGGGGAGTCTAGGAAGATATTTGCAAAGGTTCTTTATGGGCTGGGGAAGATCGACCCTAAACTGTGCAAGGAAGAGACATCTTCAAGGTTCATATGTGGTTGAGCTATGTTTAAGTAGCAGGACCTGGTAAGTATCTAGGTCAAAACTCCTACCATGTTTGGAAAAAACTCTTACATGTTAATAAAAGTACTCATTTGCTTGAAAAGAAAGAGACAGAGAAGGAGGGAGAGAGAGACAATTATAGCAAAAGGGATTGTGGCACGAACTCAAGATAGCTGATCACATTGCATTGTCTGCCGTCAAGAAGTCAAGAAGCAGAGAAAGATGAAGGCTGGTGCTCAGCCAATGTGGTAGTTTGTTTAATCATCAACTTGACACAATCTAAAGTCACCTGGGAAGAGAGTCTCTACCAGGGACTGTCTAGATCAGGTTGGCCTGTGGGTGTGTCTGTTGACGTGTGTGTGTGTGTGTGTGTGTGTGTGTGTGTTGATGTGTGAGTGTTGATGTGTGTGTGTCTGTTGATGTGTGTGTGTGTTGACGTGTGTGTGTTGATGTGTGTGTGTTGATGTGTGTGTGTCTGTTGATGTGTGTGTGTCTGTTGAGTGTGTGTGTTGATGTGTGTGTTGACCTGTGTGTGTGTTGACGTGTGTGTGTTGACGTGTGTGTGTGTTGACGTGTGTGTGTTGATGTGTGTGTGTGTTGACGTGTGTGTGTTGACGTGTGTGTGTGTTGACGTGTGTGTGTGTTGATGTGTGTGTGTTGATGTGTGTGTGTGTTGATGTGTGTGTTGATGTGTGTGTGTTGTGTGTGTGTTCATGTGTGTGTTCATGTGTGTGTGTGTTGATGTGTGTCTGTTGATGCGTGTCTGTTGATGTGTGTGTGTTGTGTGTGTGTGTGTGTTGATGTGTGTGTTGATGTGTGTGTGTGTTGATGTGTGTGTGTTGATGTGGAGACTCGGCCCACTGCAGGCAGCCGCACCGTTCTCTGGATTTGACTCCTGGACTGTGGGACAGAGCAGAAATGGAGAGGAGAGGAAGGCATGCATGCACTCATTCTCTCTGCTCTTGATTGTGGATGGGAACAGTGTGCTCCAGGTTCCTGCTACTTCCTATAACCATGGACTGGAACCTGGTGTTGTAAGCTGAACAAATACTTTATCATTTGAATTGCTTTTGTTGGGTTTTTTTGTAATGGAAATAAAACAATACAGCTGGCTTCCTCCTTTATCTCTTTTTTTTCATTCTGACACCACAACCCATGGGCTATGCCACCTCCTCAAGGTGAGTCTTCCCTCCTCAGTTAAACCTCTCTGGAAACTCCCTCAAAGAAACACTCAGAGCTGTGTGTTTCCCAGGTTATTCCAAATCCAGTTCAACTCACAATGAAGATTAACCATCACACCAAACAGCTAACCAATTTGCTCCACTCTCTGACACCCACAGACATCAATGTTTCAGTCCAGTTTGACACTAACTACCTAGGGTTAGTATTGGACCCCATAGACTCAGTTCCACAAGACTGTCACCATTTCAGATATCAACCATGAGTTCAGGATCTCCTGATATTTTGACTTACAGACTCAAAATCAGAGGTTCCCACAATCTCCTTCTCACTGGGGATTAAGGCCAAAATTTTTATACAGTTTTTTAATTTTTTATTTATTCTTGTATGTGTATGAATGTACTGTCTGCATGTAGGTTTGTGCACCCATGTTGTGCAATGCCGAGGAGGTCAGAAGAGGGAGTCAAAGATGGTTCTCAGCCACCATGTGGGTGCTGGGGAGGAACCCGGGTCCTCTGCAAGAGCAGTTGGCACTCTTAACTGCTAGGTAAGGCCAAATTTTACAGCATAACATCACTTAAGAAACAAGGGTTAGGGCTGCAGAGGATCTGAGTTTGGTTCCCGCACCCATGTCAGGTGACTCACAACTGACACAGCAATATCAATCAAGGTGTCTTTGAGAGCAACAGAGCCTTTCTTGGCCACAAAGCTGCCTCAAGCCAGAGGCTTTTGGGTTCTTGTCTTTCAGATTCGAAGAATGAAATTCGTGGACCACAGAGGGTGAGTTTTAGAAAGGAGTACTTTATGGGGGCTGGAGAGATGGCTCAGTGGTTGAGAGCACCGACTGCTCTTGCAGAGGACCAGGTTCGATTCTCAGCACCCACATGGCAGCTAAGAACCATCTTTGACTCCAGTTCCAGGGGAATCTGATGCCCTCTTCTGACCCCCGTGGCATTGCACAACATGGGTGCACCAACCTACATGCAGACAGTACATTCATACACATAAAATAATAAATAAAAAAAGAAAGGAGTATTTTATTACATGGAGATTTAGATAGAGAAAGCAGAGCTTCTGTGCAGCAGGAGGGGACCCAGGGAATGGGATTCCACTGAGTCTCATTACCCAGGAGTTAATAAGGACTTAGTGGAAGGAGGAGGGGAGAGGGAGAGGACCTGGTTAGTGCAGTCCTCATTGCAGGTGTCCAGGTCCCTCCAGGTCCTGGTCACAAGGTCCTAGTAATGTCCTCAGCATGTGTCAGATAAGGAAAACCAGACCCTTTACTGGTATCTCACCCTCTGGCTATGGTGAAACCAGAGACACCTTTGGATTAGATAGTTGTGGCACCCCTATCCTTAGGTAGAGAGACACAAGTTTACTGGCAGATCCAAGGAATTGCCAGCTCTCAGCCAGGAGAGAATCTGGCCATTGTTCTTTGGGGATCTTTACCCTAAGCTGCCTAGCCATTTTCTACTTCCTGCTCTTATCACAACTACCTGTCACTCCAGCCCTAGGAGGCTCTAAGGCCTCCTCGTGTGTCCATGCCCACACACAGACACACATGTATACAGAATTAAAAATAAAACAGATCTTAAACCAAAACAATTGTTTTAGGAACTTTTCCAGAAGCCAGGAAGAAGGCCCCACATAGATCATATCATAGTGTCATGGCCAGATTATGATATAGTGGAAAAAGCCACACAGCTATTTAAATAAATTCTGAGTTCCATCGTTTTTTCTAACTGTGTGGCCTTAAACATGTTATTTAGCCTCTTTCTGGGTTTATTTATTTTTCCTTCTTTAGACCTGTAATTTGAGTTCACGATAAGTACTCTTTAGGTTGTTACAAGGAAAGAACGTGCAGACATGTGAGATGATGTGCTTGCAGTACCGACCTCGGAGCCCTACACATCAGCAAGTATTCCGTGAGCATCAGCTTGGCTGGTTCTGCCGCTCCTTTCTAACCCTCCTTCCTCCTGAGAAAACTCACCATCTGTGATGGTGCAGTCTCAGCTCTTTCCCCTCCACTAGAGTGGGTGATTCCATTAGCTGAATTTCTACATACCGATGGTTCAGGACAGGACCTGAGAAATTCATAACTGGGAAAGATGTTAACATTGACAATTCCCTAAGATGTATCAAAGTATAAGATAAAAAGGCTGGAGGCTACTCACCTGTGACCCCAAAGCCTGGAAACAGAAGACAGGGCAGATGATGGGCATTCTCCTTCCTTTACAAAACAGACCCTTTCACCCTGCTGCTTTGTTCAGCTGGAGTTTGGCAACAGTCATCAACTCATCTAGTTTGCCCAAGATGTTCCCAGTTTCATCACTTAAAGCCCAATGTTCCTGAAACCCTCTCAGCCCAGGCAAATCAGACAATGGGTCATTATGGTTTGGGGAGGGCACTGCCAGTGGCCCAACACCTCTGGCCACTGGCAGGGCACTTTAGTATAAAAAGTCCCATTTCAGGATATGGAGAGATGGCTCAGTGGTTAAGAATACTTTCAGTTCTTCCAGAGAATCCAGGTTTGATTCCCAGCACCCACATGGCAGCTAACAACTGTCCATAGCTCCAGTTCCAGGGAATCCAAGGCCCTCTAGTGGCTTCTGCTGGAGTTGCACACATGTGGTGCACTTACATACATGCAGGCAAAACATTCATACACATAAAATAAAAATAATAAAAGTCCATTTCAGTGGCCAATAACTCAGTCAGCAGACCACCAGACTGAAGAAGCACATTGCTAGGTCTAAACCCTGAGTTACTCCATTTCTGGCATTGGGAAAGAATAACTCTCTTGAATTTAGATTTCTTCATCCATAAAAATACATCATGTTCAAGCTGGGTATGGTGACACATGCCTTTAATCCCAGCACTCGAGAAATAAAGGTAGGCAGATATCTGTGAGTTCAAGGCCAGCCTGGTCTACACAGTGAGTTCTAGGGTGCCTAGAGCTACACAGAGACCCTGTCTCAAAAAGACAAAAAAAAAAAAAATCTTATCGTATTCTTCCCTAAACTTGTAATAAACTTCATAATATTAAATGCTTACACAATGTTTGTAATATTACACAGCCTCAGTAAATGTTAGTTCTTTTCTTCCATGCCTCCCCTTGGGGCACTATGTCACTAAATAACCCTGGAACCTCCTTTCAGGGAAGGGAGGTGGCCATTTGGCAGTAGGGGACAGTGTTATCACCATTCCTTCTTCCAACTCAAGCCCCTGCACCCCACTCCCATCCTCACACCAAAGTAATAAAGGTTTAGTAAGCCACTGATGAAAGATGGGCAAACCCTAAATCACACAGTTGTCTTTAACTCATCTTAATGTATCTCATGTGCCTTCAGTATGTAAGTGTGCATCTGGACCATTTTCTTCCTTGTACATTTAATTTATAATCATTTTCACTCCAGTGGGGTTGATGATGTGCCAGGGGGTTCAATGTTTATTCTTAGAATTATTCAACCTCAATCAACTAACTACTCTGATGAACTGTGTACCTCTTTCCCCTTCTCCTTAACCAAATTGGGAACAATGGTAGACATTCAACTTATATTTATTTGTAAAACTCTGATAGATTGAGAATAACAGAATTCTTAAACTGTCTCTTAAAATAAATAGTTCTGACTTAGCTGGCAAGTTAAGGAGGAAAAAGCAACAACCTCCAAACTGATTAAACTAAATTAAACCATGTTAAGGAAAATAAGAGGTCATAAATGCTGTATGCTCTGAAGAACATTGTTCATATCTTCCTACCTTTCTGTCTAAGGAGCAGTTTGTGCAAAGTAGTTTTGGTGTGCCTAGGAGTAGTAATTGTTTACCTACAGTGGGTTATGGGGGAGGAAGAAAGCATTGATCATACATTTTTAAAAGTAAGTTTCCAGGGTTCCCAACAATGTTAAGTGTCCTGGGGACTCCATTTGTCAAATAGCATGAGCGGAATGAGCTTGTGACCTCTGGTGAAGTGCTGATGAGTTGGATGGGTTACATATCACAAGCAAGCTGTAATGGCACCTTCTATCTTTTCTAGCTTACACAGTATTTTACTGGCAATTTATACTCAATAAGATAAATATGAAAATATTCCTATAAAGTGGCATCAATGTTTGTGATTCCAAAATGCAAACTGGTTTCATTAGACTTTCCCAGATGGTATTTTCCAATGGCTAACTAGTTCTAGTTCTAAAGCAGGACAGTGTTTTGATCCCATTTAAAAAGTCTTGTGGACTGGGAGATGGCTCTGTCAGTAAAGTGCATGTCATATCAGCATAAGGACCTGAGTTCAGATCCCAGCACCCACATGTAGGCAGGAGCCTATAATCCCAATGCAGAGAGGCAGAGACAAGAGGATCACCAGATATTGATGGCCATCCAGCCCAGCCAATGGCTGAGTTCTAGGTTTAGTGAGCAATCCTGTCTGAAAAGAAAAGGACAGTGATAGAGGAAGGCACCTAGTGTCAACTTCTGGCATTCACATACAAATGCTTTTAAAGCCCTTAATAGCCAGGAACAGGGATGGATTCACAGTGAGGAAAGTGACCCAGCCAACAGGACAGAGGGAACTATGGAAGTGGTGCACTTCACAGAAAGACACTGGAACAACTTGGAACTGACCTGCTGTTGAAACCTGGTCTTTTTTTTTTTTCTTTTCTTGATGACTTTTTTAAAACTTTGCTCAGCTTGCCTTTCTTTTATTTTTTTTTTGTTTTGTTTTTGTTTTATTTTTTAATTTATTGTTTTTTATTTTTTTGTACAAGATTATGTTGCAAATCGAATCTAGACCCATGTCCCCCTCCCAACCCCCACCCCCACCCCACCAGATTCACCCTTTCAGTCAGTTCTTTGAAGCAGTCTTTTCTGTTGTTGATGTTGTTGTTGTTCTTTCCAATATGCATCACTCCCTACAAGAAATGTTTACAACTAGGTTATTGGTGCTAGCATCCACAGATGAGGGATACCCCATTCATTGTTTGTTTTTCTGGGACAGTGTTACTTCACTTAACATAATATCTTCTAGTTCCATCCATTTACTTGCAAAGTTCATGATGTTGTCTTTTTTTACTGCTGCATAGAACTCCATTATGTAGATGTACCATATTTTCTCTATCCACTCATCGTTGAGGGGCATTTGGGTTGGTTCCAGCTTTTTGCTATTGTGAAGAGAGGTGCAATAAACATAGCTGTGCATGTAACTCTGCAGTAAGAAGAGTCTTGTGGGTATATACCCGGGAGTGGTATGACTGGGTCAGGTGGTAAGCTCATTTTGAGTCTTCCAAAGATTCTCCACACTGCTTTCCAAACACATTATCTCTGCCCTGTAAGAATCATAGACCTCAAATGGTATCCCTCATCTGTGGATGCTAGTGCCAATTACCTAGTTGTAAGTATTCCTTGTGCATGGTCCCTTGAGCTCTTGTCCAAGCACTTGGGAGTGATGCATATTGGAAACAACAACAACAACAAGAACAACAGAAAGGACTGCATCAAAAAACTGACTGAAACAGTGAACTTCTGCTCAAAACAGTCAACTTCCACATGGAGAACATTGAGAAAGACTGAGAAAGAGATGAAAAGCATGTTTGGCAGAATGCATGAGCTCTGGTGGGGTGGGGGATGGGGGGACACGGGTCTAGATTTGATAAAATATATATAAATAAATAAATTTTTAAAAAGAAAAATATATATTAATTAATTAAAAAAAGAATCATAGACCTCACCTTATTCAAATATATTAAATAACTAAATAGGAGCAATATAAAGTAGTAGTTAGGAGAATAATCTCTAAAGATTATTTGTATTGCTCCTGTCACTTGGGTAGGACTTTAATTTTTTTAAAATAATTTATGTATATGAATGTCTTGCCTGCATATATCTAAGTGTACCATGTGCATGTAATACCTGTGGAGGCCAGAAGAGGGCATCCAGTCCCCTGGAACTGGAGTGATGGTCCGTTGTTAGTTGCCATGTGGGTGTTGAGAACTGAATATGGGTCCTCTGCAAGAATACCAAGTGCTCTCAATCGCTGAGCCATCTCTCCAGCCCCTGGGTGGGAATTTCTTGATGCTATGCATCTATTTTTTCCATTAGACAAATGAACACTGAAGAACTTTCTTTATAGTGTGTGGTTTATATGAGACCATGCATGAAAAGCCATAAGCATTCATTAATATTAATATCACCAGTGGGATAAAATGGAGAACACTGAAATTTGCACACATTATGTAAGTACTACTACATGTCTGAGGCTCAGAGAAATTAAATGACTTAGCCTAGGTAGCACAGTTAATAATGAATGATCAGGTTCTTACCCAGCATGCTTGTCTCTAAAGTAGTATTTCTTACTACTTATTTTCTGTTATGCTATAGCTGAATTTGAACTGACTCTAAAATGAAATGGATTCATGAGAGGTAAATTCTTTTCAAAACTTAAAAAATATCATTAATGTGTGTGTACTTGATGTATTTGGGGTGGGGAGGTGCCACACTGCACTTATGGAGATCAGAGGATAACTCTGTGGAGTCAGTTCTCTCCCTCCACTTTTACATGGGTCCCAGGGATCCAACTCAAATTGCCAGGCTTGCATGGCAAGCACTTTCACCTGCTGAGGTATCCTGCCACCTGAGGGGTAATTTTCTGATATCTGGCTGTCTTTTTCATAGAAACAGTTCAGCGAAAATTTATTTGTATTTATTTTATTTTTATTTTTATATTCTAAGGGGTCAGATAAGGAACACATGCAGATACAGGAAGATTGTGGGTTTTTTTTCCTTTTTGTGTGTGAGTGTGTGTTATATGTACCTGGTATGTGTGTGTGCATGTGTACATACAGGTGTCCATCTATCTGTGTGCACTTGTGGAAGCCAGCGGATGACTTGGAGTGTCTTTTCTATCACTTAGGACCTTTATTTTTTGTGAGACAGGGTCTCTCAGTGAACCTAAAGCATGTTGATTTGGCTAGATGACTGGCCAGTGAGCTTCAGGGATCCATCTATCTCCACCCCTGAGTGTTAGGAGTATGGGCATGTACTGCTATGCCTATCTTTTTACATGGTTTCTGGGGATCCAAACTCAGGCCCTCATATTTGTGTGCTGGCCCCCTTCTGAGTCATCTCCTCAGTCCAGGAAGATTGAATTTAATTACTTTTGCTTCTTTGGTCTTTTGACTCTGATTTTAGTAGGGACTACTCCTCTGTCATGCCATGCCTGTAATGTTAAACCATCTTTGCATTTTAACAAGAACAGCCATGTTAAAGACTATATAATAAAGCAAGTTGTGGTGGCACACACCCTTAATCCCAGACCTTGGGAAGCAGATACAGGTGAACCTCTATGAGATCAAGATCAGCCTGGTCTACATAGTGAGTTCCAGGTTAGTTATGACTACAGAGAGACCCTGTCTCTCCCCCAAAAGGAAGATATTGTTGGGGATGGAGAGATGACTCAGCAGTTAAGATCATTGGCTGCTCTTGCAAAGGACCCAGATTTGGTTTCCAGCACCCACATGCCAGCTAACTACTGTCTAACTCCAGTTCAGGCGATCCAATATCCTCTTCTGATTTGCATGGGCACTTCACTAACATACATTTAGGCAATACACCCATAATCATAAAATAAAATAAAAATAATAAAATATTTTTAAAGACTTTAGTGTGGGTCATCATATTTATTCCCATAGTGAGCCATGTAGAAAACATGCACAGGAATACACATGGATGCATTGTAAGGTATCCAAATGCAGAGAGAGCTTTATTCAAAAATGGCCAGTTTTATACCCAGTGTGACTTCATTTCCCAGGGCCAAATCCTAGACCTTTGTGTCACAACATCCCACCCCATGGTGGCCAGGGAGGTCCCATGACTCCCACTTATGCACTAGGGGGCATTCGTTAGAATGTTAGACTATTCGTACCTAACTTAACTGAATTTTTCCATGTCTCGTCTTTTTTTTTTTTTTCTGAGATGCAGGTGAGCCCATGGGAGAGGCTAACATCACAAAGGAAACTGAGCTTTGAACAGCCAGCTGCTCAAGCTGTCTTGAGTGCCAGGTGGGGGACAGGGGGCAGGTCAGACCGGAGATTTTTTTTATTTTATTTTATTTTTTTGGTCTTTTCAAGACAGGGTCTCCCTGTAGTCCCAGCTGTCCTGGAACTCACTCTGTAGACCAGGCTGGCCTTGAACTCGCAAAGATCCACCTGCCTCTGCCTCCCAAGTGCTAAGATTAAAGGTGTGCGCCACCACACCCGGCAGAGATTTTTTAATTTTTAAACTAAAGACAATTAATATCCAGAAATCCAAAGATGAAGTGAACCAACTGTCAAGCATAAGCAATGAATGTAATATTCATGCAAAACCAACTAGCAAGTATCTATTCCCAAATTTTGAACCCAACGTCCCCATAGTCCAATTAGAGAAACTTGTATATACAGCATGTTGATCAAATAAGAGTTCAGTTCCTATTTTTATGAGATCTTGGGAATTACCCCTATCTCCTCAGCCCTTACACTGTAACATGCCACCTCTTCTGCGAGTGGTCCCTAGGCTTTGGGAAGAGGGGCAAGATTAGGTGAGAAGCAAAAACAGTCTACTTTTAAGTGATATCTTGGACTCTCAGCTTTATCCAAGCTTCTATTTCCACAGGTTGACAGACCATCCAGGGGTCTCCCTTTTATAATTTTGTTAACTAATTAATTTTTTTTCACAAGAAGAAACACTTGAATTTCACATCAGATTACAAACAAAAGGAATCAAATCCACATGCCAAAAGCACACACAAAAAATCAACAACATGGGCAAAGCAAATAAGAAATCCCCACCAAACACTATCAGTCCTATTTAACCCAGGACACAGATCTCTCTCTCTCTCTCTCTCTCTCTCTCTCTCTCTCTCTCTCTCTCTCTCCCTCTCTCTCTCTTTCTCTCTCTCTCTAGTCCCAGCTTTCCTGGAACTCACTACATAGACCAGGCTGGCCTTGAACTCACAGAGATCAGCCTGCCTCTGCCTCCCAAGAACTGGGATTAAAGGCGTATGCCACCACACCCAGCTAGTTGGTGATGTTTTTACCTGTGGGAATATGCAAATCTTTTCCCATAGTTAGCTTTAGGATTTCAAAATTGAAGAGTTATCAAAGGTTTGGAATAAAGTTCTCTATTTGACTGTATCCCAGAGGGAGTACTCAACCCCTTCTCAATTTTGTCCTTTAAATGTTTATATTTTGACCTATAGATGTCTAAAAGGTATGTGTATTAGACATACCTATAGACAGGAACCAAGGTCCAGTAAGTCTATTTAAATGGTCTCTATATTGGCCTGTATATCTTGTAGGCAAAAGAAATGTCACCGTTAATACTGTACAATACAGAAAAAATATAGAGAACATTTGTGTACATTTAATCCCAAAGTTGTATATAGTACATTGGGTGCCAATTGAAGGTTTGCACCATGCCTGCAGGATCAAAGGGAGCAGAAAGGAGAAGGGGAAGAAGAAGCTACCATCAGCTTCTTGTGGGAGCTGACACTAGAACGTGTAAGATTCCCACAGCCCAGCCCAGCCAGACTATTTGTCCCCAACACAGGCCCTTGGCCTTGGGCCACCCTTCTGTGGCTGAATAAATCCCACCTGCCAGGGAACCACACCCTAAGACAGATTTGACAAACTGATGGCTTCCTGCAAGCCTCTATCCAGTCATAAACCAGCCAGCTAATCAACACACACACACACGCTGCAGGCTGGCAGTCTACAAACTGACCCCTATCCAGCCAAAAACCTGCTAGCATCCACTGCAAACCTAAGCCTAAAAGGCCTAACTTACAGGCGCGCAGAAATTAATGAATTTGTGGACCCTCAGGTTATGGTGAAGGAAGATCCAGAATTTTTTTTAAATAACCCATATCCCCAAAGACCCAAAATTTTATTAACACCTTAATACTATGAAAACCTGTTTGCATCTTTGTCTCAGGGGTTGAAGGAGCACAACCAGTAGGTGGCAGTGTATACCCATTAAGATGTCCAATAAAATTTTTTATTTCTAACAGGCAATCAACCTATAACCTTTGTTGAAATTGAATTTATGTGTTTGCTGTTTAATTATAAACCTGCATCTGAGAAGAAAGGGCCAAATTCCAAATCAGATGCAGTTTTTTTTTTACTGGTTTTATAGCTGTTAACATTAAAAATATATTTAGAACATACGTACACACACACATACACGTGTGTGTGCACACATACATACATACACGTGTAATAAAGAAAAGATTGTTGCCAGGCATGGTGGCACACGCCTTTAATCCTAGCACCAGGAAGTAGAGGCAGGCGGATCTTCATGAATTCAAGGCCAGCCTGGTCTACAGAGTGAGTTCCAGGACAGCTGGGGCTAGAGGGAGACCCTGTCTCAAAAAGACCAAAAAAAAAAAAAAAAAAAAAGATTGTTAAGTTGACCTGTAAGAGTGAGAAATTACATTATTGTTTACTATTCAATGAGCAACACACAAAATTATTTTTACAATTTTGTTGCAGGGTTATTTTGGTGTACGAGTATTTTTACATAATTAGAATAAATGTCCTAGTAACACACAAGCAGCTGAGGTCCATATGCTGTCCCTTAGGCCATTCCCAACCACTTGGCTCTAATTAACTATCTCTAATGTCTATTTCTATTCTTTTTTCCTATCCTGTCCCTATTGGCCAACTAGGCTGCCCCTATGATACATCTGTCTGTCCCTGTCCGATTTACAGAGCCAAAGGTTGGGAGTGGGCCCAAAAGTCAATAGGTCACAGTCATTTGTAGTCTTGGACTAATTTATCTTGTCTCATTATTAAGGACTGTTTGAATAATAATTATTATCAATAATATCATAATCATATTCATAACTGTTATTAATTATTACAAATAATTGTTAATATTTATTAATAATTGCTAATCACAATCATTAATTATAACCATTATCCATAATAATTATTAATAATAACCATAATAACAATTAACAATTTATCATTAGGCTGTATTTAATACATGCTAAAATTTATATAAACCCAATTAAAATTTGTTAACACCAAAAGGTATAAAACAAAAAGGTTTTATTAGTTGAATCTATTTATCTTTGTTTACAGTTGACTTCTTATAGGATTATAAGGAATTAAAAACACAAACATGCATTCACTCACATATACACACAGTTTTAAGGTGGGCTTCAAGAGAAACATAAAAGTTTTTTTAATTTTCATTTAAATTGAACCAAAATATCAATTTATGTTATTAAAGTGGCTTTTACTAATAGTTATTTAAAAACAATTTATTGGAACCAGTGTCTTTTGTTAGAACTTGAGGGCCTCTAAACTCCCATCGAAATTCATCTGTTTTTGTCTCCAGAATGCTAAAATTAAAAGACTGTGTTACTTTAGGTCAAATTTTAAAAGACAATTTAAATTAAATTTATGCATTATTTAGGATAAATTATTATTAAGAAACCATGTGCTCAGCTATGCACATAGCAGGCAGGCAGGTGGCCAGAGCACAAGCTTCTTATAACCAGGAACTGTGAAAAAAGATTTCAAGGAGAAACACATTTAAAAGACCAAAATGAAAATTAAACCAACCAATTAATTTTAATTGTGCATATATTCTTATTCAAAAGATATCCAGCATACCTGGGGGTTAAGTAAAAATATTCCATCTTATATTAAGCATGCTGAGATGGATGTGAATTAACAGGCTTTGCATACAAAATTTAAGAGAAAGCTTTTAAGTAGTCATGGCTTAAAATTATCTTGAAAAAGTCATGGAGATTAAAGACAGTTACCCAAGAAACCCACAAAAGGAAAGAGTTTTAGAAGGAATATCAAGGCAGATTGAAAAGGTTAAAACATGTTACAGATGTTTACAAAATGACGTTTTTTTTGTTTTTTGTTTTTTGTTTTTGTCTTTCCGAGACAGGGTCTCCCTTCCATATAATCCAATCAATAAATGAGCAGATGAGTTGGACAGTTCTCAAAAAGAACACAAATAGCCAATAAACACATGAAGAATTCAATACCCTTCCTATCAGGGGAATGAAAATAAAAAAGACACTGGGATTCTACTTCTCTCCAGTCAGAATGGCTATTGTCAAGAAAACAAATGGGGGCTGGTAAGATAGCTCAAGGCACTTTTTGCCAAGCCTGACTGACCTGAGTTTGATTCCTGGACCTCACATGACAGAAGGAGAACCAACTTCCAAAAGCTGTTTGATGTCCACATGTGCCACACATGCGTGTATACACATACAACATATACATAATAAGTAAAAAAAATTGTAAAAAGAAAATATGGGAGGATGGGGGAGGACCTTGCACACTTCTGGTAGAAATGTGGAGCAGTCGCTAGAGAAATCAAGGCAGAGGGTCTTCACACTTCTGGTAGAAATGTGGAGCAGTCGCTAGAGAAATCAAGGCAGAGGGTCTTTAAGAAATGAAAAGTCGCCGGGCGTGGTGGCACACGCCTTTGATCCTAGCACTTGGGAGGCAGAGGCAGGCGGATCTTTGTGAGTTCAAGGCCAGCCTGGTCCACAGAGCAAGTTCCAGGGCAGCTGGGGCTACAGGGAGACCCTGTCTCTCGAAAAGACCCCCCCCCAAAAAAAAGCAGCAGTCTTAGAAGTAATCAGCTCTCGACCTAAATAACACAAAGCTATCAATTTCCCTAAATTTCCAAGAGTAAAATAAATAAACCTCTGTTGAAATTTATCTACATAAATTGAGACTTTTGGGAGGTGGAAGAGAGAAATTAACTTCTTCTAGGATTTGTTTATTCTAGAACACTGAGGATTCTGCATCTTAGAATGTGACTACTGATTAAAAAGATATATGGTGTTTATTAATATTTTCAAAGCATTATGCAAATTCCTATTACCTTCGATATATTTTGCCCCTACAGCTGTGAAATGAACATGGACACATTTTGTATTCAACAAGACTTAAATATGTTAACTGGAAAGCTTGCTTTGAATAGCATTTTTCTTTAAATTATTAATGAGGAAATGAAGAGAGTTTGGGTGGTCATCCACAAAATGTGAATACATAGGTTTTTAGGCCTTATTATCTAAATGTTACCTGATGTCCATAAATAAACTTGATAATGCAAAAATTACACTTTCAATCTTTAGTATTGTGAAACTGGGCAGTGATGCAGTTTACATCTTAGCAATAGGCCAGGGTCTTGCTATGTATAGCTCTAGCTGGCCTGGAACTTGCTATGTAGATCAGGCTAGGCTAGAACTTGCAGCAATCCTCCTGCCTCTGCCATTACACACAGCTTGCAGACTTTAATACATTAGTATACTCTGTGTTAATATATAGGCTTTTCTTTTTGGTTTGGGGAACTGAACCCAGGGCCTCACATATACTAGACAAGCACTCACTGTACCCTTCCCAAATAATGCCTCATCACACGATTGGTACTATGACTTTTTTTTTATTTTCTTTATTTCTGTATGTGTATGAATGTACTGTCTGTGTGTAGGTTTGTGCAACCGTGTCGTGCAATGCCGCAGAGGTCAGAAGAGGGTGTCAGATTCCCCTGGAACTGGAGTTCTCCTGGAATTGGAGTTTCAGACGGTTCTCAGCCTCCATGTGGGTGCTGGGGATTGAACCCTGGTCCTCTGTAAGAGCAGTTGGTGCTCTTAACCGCTAGGCTATCTCTCCAGCCCCCGGTACTATGATTTTTAAAAGGCTCTTAAAATGTTTATTTTTGTCACAATAGCTGAAAAATTTTTGAATATGATGTTAAGTATTAAGTATTCTTGACTGGTTATTATTATTATTATTATCATTATTATTATTATTATTTCCTCCCTTCAAAACCCCATTCAAATCCACATATCCGATCTACAAGAGCACTGGCTGCTCTTGTAGAAGATCTGGGTTCATTTCCCAGCACCCACATGGTGCTAACTTGCCATTCGTTTGGAAGGCAGCTTTGACACCTAGCTCTCCCTAGCAGCTACTACTAGAGACACAGCATGAAATGCCAACAGAGCACCTGTACAGTAGCACTTGGGATAATGGGATAATCCAGAGCTTCTTTTTCTCTGGCATGTCTACACTGTCGGAGGATGCATGGTCACAGCACATGCCATTGCTCAACCGAGGCCACAAGAGCCGCCGAAACTATGACTGTGAGGTGCCGTCTTCTAATGGGAAGGTCAGTAAAAAAAGCTAGACTGTTTGAACCGGAGAGTACTGGACAAAGGGAGCCTATCCTTTCTCTAAGGAGCGGGTTTTTTAAAACCTGGAATGAATAGAGGCTGGAGAGATGACTCAGCAGTTAACAGCAATGGCTGCTCTTGCAGAGGCCCAGGTTTCATTCCCAGCACCTACATGGTGGCTGACAACTGTCTGTAACTCCAGTTCCAAGGGACCTGACACCCTCTTCTGACCTCCACAGGCACTGCATGACACAAATGCACTTACACAAAAGCAGGCATACACTCATACACATAAATAAATTACTTAATTAAAAAAATTAAAATTGATTGAAAAATCTGAAATGAATATAAAAGATATTGGAGCTGGGCAGGGACAAACCTAGATCTCTTTCAATAAAAAGCTACCAGCAAAATTCCTGAAAGGATAAATAACATGAGGAACATGATTTTGCCTTCTTACTTTTCTTTGTATTTTGGGGTATGGCTTTTTTGGTGTTTTGTTGTTGTTGTTTTGAGAAGATCTCACTATGTAGGACTGGCTGACCTGGATCTCACTATGTAGATCAGACTGGCCTAGAACTCAAAGAGATCTGCCTGCCTCTGCCTCCCAAGTATAGATATGAAAGGCATGTACCAGCCACATTGGACAAGGATTATTTTTTTAAGTGGGCAAAGACTTTATGAGCATCTGTTCAGCTCTCTGGGGCTAATGAGCCTCAGATGGCAACATTCCTTGTTCTCAGGTAGCTGGGGAGAAGCAACATAGAGAATTGCAACTAGAGACTCAGGAAAATCACAGCAGACCCCCCACTTGGGCTTCTATCATTCTGTCACCAGAAAGATTTCAAAACAGTATGATAAAAACTGCACACGTGCCACACAGGTAGTGCATGCCTTTAGTATCAGCACTCGAGAGGCAGAGGTCAGCCTGGTCTACATAGCCAGTTTCAGGCAAGCTGGGGCTACAGGGAGACCCTGTCTCAAAACAAAACAAAACAAAACAATAAAAAAAAAAAAAGGGCTGGAGACATAGCCTAGCGGTTTAGAGCACCGACTGCTCTTGCAGAGGACCCAGGTTCAATCCCCAGCACCCACATGGCGGCTAAGAACCGTCTGTAACTCCAATTCCAGGAGAACTCCAGTACCAGGGGAATCCGACACCCTCTTCTGACCTCCGCAGCATTGCACGACACGGGTGCACAAACCTACGTGCAGACAGTACATTCATACACATACAAAAATAAATAAAATTAAAAAAAAATAAATTAAAGCATTTGAAAAGCACTGCAGATACTACCAGAGCCAGGCAGATCTCTTTGAGTTCTAGGCCAGTCTGATCTACATAGTGAGATCCAGGTCAGCCAGTCCTACATAGTGAGATCTTCTCAAAACAACAAAAACAAAACACCAAAAAAACCATACCCCAAAATACAAAGAAAAGTAAGAAGGCAAAATCATGTTCCTCGTGTTATTTATCCTTTCAGGAATTTTGCTGGTAGCTTTTTATTGAAAGAGATCTAGGTTTGTCCCTGCCCAGCTCCAATATCTTTTATATTCATTTCAGATTTTTCAATCAATTTTAATTTTTTTAATTAAGTAATTTATTTATGTGTATGAGTGTATGCCTGCTTTTGTGTAAGTGCATTGTGTCATGCAGTGCCTGTGGAGGTCAGAAGAGGGTGTCAGGTCCCTTGAACTGGAGTTACAGACAGTTGTCAGCCACCATGTAGGTGCTGGGAATGAAACCTGGGCCTCTGCAAGAGCAGCCATTGCTGTTAACCGCTGAGTCATCTCTCCAGCCTCTATTCATTCCAGGTTTTAAAAAACCCACTCCTTAGAGAAAGGATAGGCTCCCTTTGTCCAGTACTCTCCGGTTCAAACAGTCTAGCTTTTTTCACTGACCTTCCCATTAGAAGATGGCACCTCACAGTCATAGTTTCAGCGGCTCTTGTGGCCGCGGTTGAGCAATGGCATGTGCTGTGACCATGCATCCTCCAACAAAGTGTAGACATGCCAGAGAAAAAGAAGCTCTGGGTTACCCCAAGTGCTACTGTACGGGTGCTCTGTTGGCATTTCATGCTGTGTCTCTAGTAGTAGCTGCTAGGGAGAGCTAGGTGTCAAAGCTGCCTTCCAAACGAATGGCAAGTTAGCACCATGTGGGTGCTGGGAAATGAACCCAGATCTTCTACAAGAGCAGCCAGTGCTCTTGTAGATCGGATATGTGGATTTGAATGGGGTTTTGAAGGGAGGAAATAATAATAATAATAATAATAATAAATAATAATACCAGTCAAGAATACTTAATACTTAACATCAT
The DNA here is from genome assembly GCA_009823505.1 of Rhizomys pruinosus. Taxonomy (NCBI): domain Eukaryota; kingdom Metazoa; phylum Chordata; class Mammalia; order Rodentia; family Spalacidae; genus Rhizomys; species Rhizomys pruinosus. The sequence continues at coordinate 124,484 of VZQC01007500.1, forward strand.
ATTCAAAAATTTTTCAGCTATTGTGACAAAAATAAACATTTTAAGAGCCTTTTAAAAATCATAGTACTGGGGCTGGAGAGATAGCCTAGCGGTTAAGAGCACCAACTGCTCTTACAGAGGACCAGGGTTCGATCCCCAGCACCCACATGGCAGCTGGAGAACCGTCTGAAACTCCAATTCCAGGAGACTCCAGTTCCAGGGGAATCCGACACCCTCTTCTGACCTCTGTGCATTGCACGACACGGGTGCACAAACCTACATGCAGACAGTACATTCATACACATACATAAATAAATAAAATTTTAAAAAAGTCATACTACCAATAGTGTGATGAGGCATTCTTTGGGAAGGGTACAGTGAGTGCTTGTCTAGTATATGTGAGGCCCTGGGTTCAGTTCCCCAAACCAAAAAGAAAAGCCTATATATTAACACAGAGTATACTAATGTACTATATATTAAATATGTATTAAAGTCTGCAAGCTGTGTGTAATGGCAGAGGCAGGAGGATTGCTGCAAGTCTAGCCTAGCCTGATCACATAGCAAGTTCCAGGCCAGCTGAGCACATACAAGACCCGGCCTATTGCTAAGATGTAAACTGCATCACTGCCCAGTTTCATAATACTAAAGATTGAAAGTGTAATTTTTGCATTATCAAGTTTATTTATGGACATCAGGTAACATTTAGATAATAAGGCCTAAAAACCTATATATTCACATTTCGTGGATGACCACCCAAACTCTCTTCATTTCCTCATTAATAATTTAAAGGAAAATGCTATTCAAAGCAAGCTTTCCAGTTAACATATTTAAGTCTTGTTGAATACAAAATGTGTCCATGTTCATTTCACAGCTGTAGGGGCAAAATATATCCAAGGTAATAGGAATTTGCATAATGCTTTGAAAATATTAATAAACACCATATATCTTTTTAATCAGTAGTCACATTCTAAGATGCAGAAACCTCAGTGTTCTAGAATAAACAAATCCTAGAAGAAGTCAATTTCTCTCTTCCACCTCCCAAAAGTCTCAATTTATGTAGATAAATTTCAACAGAGGTTTATTTATTTTACTCTTGGAAATTTAGGGAAATTGATAGCTTTGTGTTATTTAGGTCGAGAGCTGATTACTTCTAAGACTGCTGCTTTTTTTTGGGGGGGGTCTTTTCGAGAGACAGGGTCTCCCTGTAGCCCCAGCTGCCCTGGAACTTGCTCTGTGGACCAGGCTGGCCTTGAACTCACAAAGATCCGCCTGCCTCTGCCTCCCAAGTGCTAGGATCAAAGGCGTGTGCCACCACGCCCGGCGACTTTTCATTTCTTAAAGACCCTCTGCCTTGATTTCTCTAGCGACTGCTCCACATTTCTACCAGAAGTGTGCAAGGTCCTCCCCCATCCTCCCATATTTTCTTTTTACAATTTTTTTTACTTATTATTTAGTTTGTATGTGTATACACGCATGTGTGGCACATCTGGACATCAAACAGCTTTTGGAAGTTGGTTCTCCTTCTGTCATGTGAGGTCCAGGAATCAAACTCAGGTCAGTCAGGCTTGGCAAAAAGTGCCTTTACCTGTTGAGCTATCTTACCAGCCCCCATTTGTTTTCTTGACAATAGCCATTCTGACTGGAGAGAAGTAGAATCCCAGTGTCTTGTTTATTTTCATTCCCCTGATAGGTAAGGGTATTGAATTCTTCATGTGTTTATTGGCTATTTGTGTTCTTTTTGAGAGCTGTCCAACTCATCTGCTCATTTATTGATTGGATTATATGGAAGGTTTCTGTTGTTTAACTTTTTTGTTTGCTTTTGGTCTTTTTGAGACAGGGTTTCCTGGCAGCCCCAGCTGCCCTGGAACTCACTGGGTAGACCAGGCTGGCCTCACAGAGATCCGTCCACCTCTGCCAATGGGGTGCTGGGATTAAAGGCTTGTGCCACCACACCTGGCTCTGTTGTTTAAATTTTTTTTAATTTAATTTTATTTAATTAATTTTTATTTATTTTAATTTAATTTTTATGTGTATGAATGTACTGTCTGCATGTAGGTTTGTGCACCCGTGTCGTGCTATGCTGCGGAGGTCAGAAGAGGGTGTCGGATTCCCCTGGAACTGGAGTTCTCCTGGAACTGGAGTTACAGGCGGTTCTCAGCCGCCATGCGGGTGCTGGGGATCAAACCTGGGTCCTCTGCAAGAGTGATCGGTGCTCTTAACCGCTAGGCCATCTCTCCAGCCCCTCTGTTGTTTAATTTTTAATTTAATTTACTTTTATTTTATTATTATGTGTATGAGTGTATTGCCTTTGTGTATACACCCTGTGGAGGTCAGCAGAGGGCTTTGGATCCCCTGGAACTGGAATTATCGACAATTAAAAAAATTTTTTTTATTAGTTTTATTTATTTCTGTATGTGTAGGAATGTACTGCCTGCATGCAAGTCTGTGCACCCGTGTCGTGCAATGCCGCGGAGGTCAGAAGAGGGCGTCGGATTCCCCTGGAACTGGAGTTCTCCTGGAATTGGAGTTTCAGATGGTTCTTGGCCGCCATGTGGGTGCTGGGGATCGAACCCGGGTCCTCTGCAAGAGAGGTCGGTGCTCTTAACCGCTAGGTCATCTCTCCAGCCCCTCGACAATTATTAGCCACCATGTGGGTCCTGGAAAGGAACCTGGGTCCTCTGCAAGAACACCCAGTGCTCTTAAACACTGAGCCACCTCTCCAGCCCTTCTGGGGTTTTAGTTTTTTAGATTCTTCACANCATCCTGCCCTCCTGGGTGCCAGCCCTCTCCTTACCCTGGGATCCTTCACTCCAGCACCCTCCTAACTTGTGCACCTATGGGGAGTGATCACCTCTTCTTCACCTTGTACCTTGATTCAACCAAGCTTTCTCTGACCACTCCACGGTCCCTCAGTCTCTGTGTTCTGGTACTAGTGCCACTGGACTAGGTGCCATGCTTCTTAGGGACAGAGCTATGAATTGCCAGGTCCAAATCCAGCTGAGACAGGCTATTTTATTCCTTCACAGCTGGATATTGAACCTAAGGCCTCACATGTTAGATATGCACTCTAGCACTGAATTGTATATCTGTTTATTCTGAGACATCTAAAGGGAATTTAGAGGGAAGCAGTCCAGGACCCAAAAATAGCAGAATGGGATCGAGTAGTTTTTCAAAACCATGTTCCTCTGCAAAGACCATAAAAGGAGCTAGAGCAAGGAACTAAACAATCTTGACATTTTGTGTGTCTACATCTGATTTCCTTAAAGTCTCCACTGCTTAAAATCATGATATAGTTGGGAAGTAAGAGAATCTCAAGTATGAGGCAAGCTTGGGGCACTTATTGAGATCCTGTCTCAGAACCCACTCCCCACATCATGGCAATAATAACAGAGAAGCTAGCCTGCCCCAACTATCTCACTTAACACCTAAAGTCAAGGGCAAGGAAGATAGACCAGGGAGACTTGCCTCAGAAAACTGTCAGAACCTGACCCAGGGCCCCAGAACCCCTCACCCAAGTGCCTGCCTGTCTTATAGCCTTCCATGAAGATTAAAGCAAAAACTCTACACAACGATTTCTATTGCTCACTTTATTCAACCGTCAAGTGTCATTACAGCTAGTGTCAATGTGCTTTTCTACGCTCTGAGAACTGCTTTAGTGCCTATGGGATTCCTATTATAAAAACATCCAACAATGAAACTTAAACAGACTTCTTAAACCAGAAAGGATGCTTAACACGGCTGAAGCTACATGGAGAAGTAAAATGGTCCAGTGGTTTAACAACTGGAGAAGGATGAGAGGCAGAGGTTAGGGTGCTGCTGTCAGCACCCTAGTCCTGGCTGCTAGCCTCAGCCACCTGCATGGGCTGGGAGCCTTGATGTGTATGGCACCCAGTCCAGGACCCTTAAACAGCTCTGGGAATCACAAAGATGACAGAAGGCTGAAATGGATAGTGCCTTTTGTCTTGAATAGGGTCTGAGGAAATCAAAGGCTGTATTGAGGGGTGAATCCTATACATGACACGACCTAAGATGGTTATATTCATTCCTAAACATGTGCTTCGCCAGCCCTCACTCTTACACTGGCCCTCCCAGGAACTCTCTTCTTCTGTGCCCTACTTGAATTCCCAGTATAGTATCCAGAGAACCTTGGTAATGCCTTTCTCCTCCTATCTTGAAATGGAAATGATTTGTCATCTTACAACTATGAATAGCCTTTCTCCCTATAGAACAGGAACCCAGGAGAGTGCCATCATAGAACCCATCCCCCCACCCCCACCCCCAGCGGCCTACAAGTTGCCTGCTGCTTAGTTGGACTGCTCCTGAGACGAGAGTTGGCTTGGCTCAGTGGGCACGACTGCATTTTCGTTCTGATCATCTGTGAACAATAAAGAAGGCAGCTGGATTTAGAAAGAGGGAGAATCACCTGTTGGGAGTTGCAGGTTTTCTACGAGGTTTTCTCATTGTCCGCAGATGTCCTACTGCTACCCCTCCTCCCAAGGAAGGTGACTCTGTCTTCATTTGCTGGGCAGGCAGGAGACTGGCATTCTAACCCTGGCCACATGGAACAGACTTGAGTTCCCTGTTTGGTTGGGCTTCTCATTGCTGATTTTGCCCAGCTCTGAACCAGCTTGCCAGTCTATAATGATGCTGTAGGCAGAACAGTAAGAGGCAACTAAACTTACAAATGCTTCTGGCTGTAGTTTATCCTCAGAGGAGCCTTGTGAGACAGAGACCTGTATTAGTCCACTTCTGCCAGCTGCTGGAACTGAGCCACTGAGGACAGCATGTGCTTATGCAAGGTCTCAGAGCCAGGAATTGTGCCCAGACCTCCAGCACCAGCCAGCAAGCTTCAAGCCATACTACACCACTCACAAAGCAAGTAAGTGTGCCGCAGGCTCCAGTTTCCTTGTCAGTAAAATGGGAACCATGGTGCCAGACTCAGCCAGCTTATTAAATGGTTGTGACACTCCTGCTAAAAATCTTGAATTTTGCAAATTACAGGAGGCTCCAAGAGTAAAACCTTAGCAATGCGAAGGCTCTCAAAGAAACCCCCCAAATAGATACATTTTTTAAAAGGAGTGGCAGATGACTCAGCAAGTAGGTATTTGTGATGACCTGAGTTCAGTTCCTGAACTCTGTGTGGCAGGAGAAACCCACTCCTTAGAGCCATCCTCTGACCTCACATAACCTGCAGCTACACACCAGCTCACAGAGAAATAAATTTATTGAAAAAAGAAAGAGGGCTGAGAGATGGCCTAGCGGTTAAGAGCACTGACTGCTCTTGCAGAGGACCCAGGGTTCAATCCCAGCACCCAACATGGCGGCTGAGAACCATCTTTAACTCCAGTTTCCAGGAGAATCTGAACACCCTCTTTCTGACCTCTGAGGCATTGCACGACATGGGCACAAACCTACATGGAGACAGTACATTCATACACAGAAAGAAAAATAAAGAAAGAAAGAAAGAAAGAAAGAAAGAAGAAAGAAAGAAAGAAGAAGAAAGGAAGGAGGAAGGAAGAAGAGGAAGGAAGGAAGAAGGAAGTAAGAAGAAGAAGAGAAGGAAAGGGAAAGATAACTAAAAAGAATAAAAAACATCAAGATCATAGAGAATTCCCTCTACCACTCACTGATAAAGTCCTTGCCTTCCAAGCATTCAAACCTAAGTTTGATCCTCAGAACCCAGGTCAAACACAGTGGTGCATTCCTGTAATCCCCAAACTGGGGAGGTTGGGACAGGGGATTCCTGGGGCTTGCTGGTTAGCCAGGCTAGCCTAACTGCTGAACTCTAGATCAGTGACAGTGAGATACCCTGTCTCAGAGGAGGTGGACAGTATACCAAGGTCCATTGTCTTCTGACCTCCACACATATGCACATATATATGGACACACACACACACACACACATTAAATTTGTTTTTAATTTGAAAAATAATTTAAAGTGTTTACCCATCTCAGAGGGCAGTTGATCCTAATCACACTACCCCTGTGAGGGGACCCTTACAAATGGGGAGCCCAAGGTTCTGTGCCAGGTCTCCCAGGCCGCTGTGGGAGAACTGTCAGGAGGTTCTCCAAGCCTGTCTAGCAGGGTCGGGGCGGTGGTAACAGGAGGGTCTGCAGAGGGGCTCCTGCTGTGGCTCTAGGTCCCACCCTGATTTAACCGGAAAGGCCTGAAGCCTCTGGCCTGCCCAACGTATTGTGAGCCTACATTCCATACACTTTGCACGGTGCTGCTAACATGAGAGAATTAGCCCAGCACTTGAAGTCAGACATAAAATCCTTCAAATTCCATTTTTAACCCCCTTAGGTGCGTGCTTATAGACAAGAGAGATAGGCCCAGGGCAGTTTAAATTTTGTGCCCTTCTCTCTCTTCCCACTTCAAATGACTCATCTTCCTGACTTATCTGGAGGCAGGAAGGTTGGTGGTCTCTTACCAGTGTTCTCCTTATCAGTTCCATACTGAATGGTCAGTGAGGAAGTTGGTGGTGATGGTGGTGGCGGGAGATGTGGCAGAAAGTGGAGACCAGAGAGGTAGCCTGGTGGGAGGAACTGGGGCTGCCTGGGCTGTGAGAGTGATGACAGCGGTGGCAGCTGTGGCAACAGCAGCAATGACAGCAGCAGTGGTCGGCAGGGGTGGCAGCGGTGACAGCAGCGGTGGCAGTGATACCGGTGGCCGCAGCGGTGGAGGTGGTGGTGGAAGTGGTAGTGGTGGAGGTGGTGAGTAATATCTTGGCTGGAAGTCTTTGCCTGGTTCTGGCACCTGCATGACCACACAGCAGGAGGGGCAGAGAGAGCCACTGAGCCATCTTTTATTCCCTCAAATGGGAGCTTTCCATGGGACAGATGCATCTCTGGGGCCCAAGACATCTGGTTATAGGGCAATTAGACCAGGGTTCAGTAGACACCAGCAACAAAATTGAAGTCAAGAAGGAATGCAAGCATGTTTCAGATGAGCCTGGGGATATGGATACACCTACCTCCTTTTGAAAGATTAAGAACCTGAGCAAGGTCCTTGCAGGCTAGGGCACCTCCCCAGGGTGCTGAACTGGTAGGAAGTGAGGTTATTCCCTAGGCCTCCAGGGCCTGTGCTGTCTTGCTTGAGAAGAGACTAGAGGAAGCACAGCCTAACAGGAAGGCAGGAACAAGAATAAAACAGGAGGACGTCCCTGGAGAGTCTTAAGTGTCCCAAGGGTAGCAGTATATGGGTGAAAATAACTCACAGACTCTTAAAACAGTTCTGAGGCAGATGCGATGAGAGTGTGTGTGGGGGTATCAGTACCCTAAGCTCTCAGCCAAGTCTCTCCCTGGAACACAGCTCCTGCCTGGGGCCTGTATGGCAGCTCTGGCCCAGTAACCAACTGAAATCACACTCAACAAAAGCCTCTGGCAGGCCTGTCAGCCAGAGCCCTGCCTGGATACCAGGCTCAAGCTTGTGTGTGAGCAGACAGTGTGGTGCTGACTCCACTTGGCCACAGTGTCTCTGTGTGTCGGCTGGTTGCTCCTGCTCTCCTGGGCTCCAGTAAGTGACCAAAGTAAGCACCCACATCTTTCGTCTGCCCAGCTAGCAGTGCCATGAGAATCAAGAGTCAGGTTTGTTGTACTCTGCCCGAGACATACTTAGAACAGCAGAAAGTACATGGGCTCAAAGCAGGGCATCCTGGTTCCACACCAAATAGCCAAGTGCTCTGAATCTCAGGTCTCATACAGGAGTCCTGTGACTTTGGTGCTCAGTGGGGTGAAGGCCCTTTTAGCAGCTGCATTCTACAAAGTCAAGGCTCATGGTGGCCCCTAGGGTCCCAGAGCCTTCTGGCTTCCAACTCTGAAAATCAGACTCCACAGGCCAGCAGTCTCAAGGTCCCAAGGACAGCAGTATATAGATGAAAATATCTCATAGGCTAGTTACATTTGAAAAGGCATTCCAAATATAGGTCTGATGCAGACGTGATGAGGGTGAGAGGAAGATTATCTGCGTGTGCACTCCTAGAGACACTCCACCTATGACAACCAGCCTTCTAGGACTGCAGACCAATGAAAGCAGTAAGAGAAGCTTAAAGAAGAATCTGGAAAGAAGCCAGGGCTGGAACTCACCAAGTCTCCTCCACAGTAGGGGCTGTAGGAGGTATGCCGGAAGTCCCTCTGTGAGGGCATCCCCAGTGACGGGGATGCATCCTGGTAGCCCAGTGGGAATGACTGACAGGAGGGCGCAGTGCAACAGGCAGGATACTGCATGACAGGCTCTCTATCAGGATACCCAGCACTCACATGATCAGAGTTGAATCTCACAGGGTGCCCTGAGAAGACAAGCGATGAGGGAATCGTTAGAAACAGATGAGCTGGGCATGGTGGGGCTCAGTCATTGCCTGGTCATCCCACAGATTCCCCCTGCCCCTGTAGGGCTGGTATGTGTGAGAAGCACTTCCCAGAGAGCTTCCCCGGCACTCACTGGTGCAGCTTCTCACATTCATGTTTTACCTCACTGCCCTTGACTGCCTCAGCCCTGCCGCACTGCTCTTTCACGTATCTCAAGGCCTTTGCAGATCCTGTTCCCTGTGCTTGCCTTTACTATCAGCCTCAACCTTTGCCCTGGAGTCCTCAGTATAGGTAATTCCTCACTTACAATGGTTCTATTTAATTCTTGCTTGGCTTTCTCTTGGTGCAAAAGTGCTATGTGCTCAGTAGAAACCATATCAAGTCTCACTGGGATGATGCACAACAATGAATTGTCTGAAGATGCTAGCTGGCACAGTATAGTGAATTGGAGCTCTCAGCCAGGCGGGTCATCACCGGGGAAAATGGGCCCCACTCGACAGTGGACTGTGTTACACAGCTATGATGTATAGTTAGCTATAAGTAGTAAATACATATTCAACCTAGGATATTTTCTATTTACAATGGGTTTCTCAGGATGTAACTCTATCTTAAATCAAGGAGCATCTGTACTCATTCTTCCTTAGGATCATAGCTAAATCATCCATTATTAGGCCTCTGCACTTTAATTAGTATGATTCTTTGGGTTTTGTTTTTTGGTTTTTTTGGTCTTTTCAAGACAGGGTCTCCCTGTAGCCCCAGCTGTCCTGGATCACTCACTCTGTAGACCAGGTTGACCTTGAACTCAAAAAGATCCACCTGCCTCTGCCTCCCAAGTGCCAGGATTAAAGGCGTGCGCCACCACACCGGCTAGTATGATTCTTTGAAGAACACTATCCCTCAACAAGGACAAGATCCAGAAAGCAAAGGAGTGACGAATACTTGAGACAGTTTAATGAAGGAATTATTTATTTGAGCTCACAGTTTTGGTACACAGTTGCTGGTTCCATTGTCTACGGGCCATGGTCAGGCAGAGCATCCTGGTGGAAAGGTGTGTAGAGCAAAGCTGCTCAATTCATTTCAGTCAGGAAACACCAAGACAATGGAGGTTTCCCTTTTATATTTTTATCCTATCCATGTCTCTAGGCTATGATATGGTGCTACCCACATTGGGGGCCTATCTACACCCCATCCCCACTTGGTAAATTTCCTATAGAAATGCCTTTACAGAAAAAAAAAAACCTAGCTGGGCATGGTGGCGCACACCTTTAATCCTGGCACTCGGGAGGCAGAGGCAGGTGGATCTTTGTGAGTTCAAGCCCAGCCTGGTCTACAGAGTGAGTTCCAGGACAGCTGGGGCTACAGGGAGACCCTGTCTCGAAAAGACCAAAAAAAAAAAAAAAATGCCTTTACAGATGCTCCCAGAGAAATGCTTTACTCATCTGGGCAATTCTCCATCCAATTAAATTGTCAATCAAAAGTAGCCATCAAGAGGCTGGGGAGATGGCTTAGCATGGACGTAAAGGCACATGCTGCCAAACCCGAGGTTTGACTCCTGGGACCTATGAGGTAGAAGAAGAGCCAATTCCTGCAAGTTGCCCTCTGATCTCCTCAAGTGTGCTGTCTGTGGTATATGCACATTAATACAGTTAAAAAAATTATTAGCCACAGGGGATTCCTTTCTCCTCACCTCTTATACCACTGCTGTCTAGCACATCTTAAGTTTTTGTTGAGAAGTGTATCAAAAGAGAAACACTTCTGTATACTTGAAAAGTAGAATTGCTATTTTAGGTTTGTCTTCTTCATCAAACAGCCATTTCCTTAAGGACACAGGTTTCCTCACAAAGTCCCAGGAAGCAGAAAGACATTGGGACCAATTTCCTTAGTGTAAAAAAAGGAAGAAACGTGTCCAAAATTATACATGAGGAGCCTACTTACTCAGACCTGTGGCCTTTCTACATCACCAGAGACAAAGTACCAAAAATACATCTACACCCACAAAAGCCTTTTCCACAGTCTCCAAATCTACCTTACTTAAAATTGTACTTTCACCCCGAAAGCAACAGAACATAAGAAACGATGTAATATATGCACAAAGCAAAAGGAGAAAAAGCAACATCTCAGTAGAACAACTATTCCCTTTGGCCATATAGGTGCTTTATGCCCCCACCACATCCAGCAAAAGAGAAGAAAAGAGACAACAGATGCATCATGTCAGAACACTGCAGAGAGAAGCCTGCAAATGGATGGGAAGGTGCACAGGCACAGCCAAAGCTGAGCCAATCCACCTATACAAGTTCAGGAAAAGTCTTCAGCCGGACCAAATGGCCGGTAGGGGCACGCAGGCACAGAAAGCCAGGCTTGTGGGCGAAGAAGGGAGGTGACTGGGAAGCGGGAATGGAGGTGGACTGGTGACGGTTGGGAGAGGGGTTGGGGACAGGGAGGAGGGGGTGTGGGAGGGGGAAGTAAGGAGGGGGTGGGGAGGGGAGATGGTGGGTGGGTGAGGGGGGAGATGATGAGGGAGGTGGGGAGGGGGCAGGGACGACACACTACAGCTGCTCCCCAAGTCCCCACCAGGGCGCCACTAGGAGCGTCTAGGGCGCCATTTTTTCCCTTGGAAAAATGAAAATGCAAAAAACTGCCTCTGGATGTAAAAGGTTCCCTGCAACTATCCATTCTTTCCCAACCATCCTTTTTCACTGTTTTAAAATGCCACCACATCCAAATCTCTTTTTGAGAAAGATTTCTCAAAGCAAAGCTAGCTGGGGAGGACATTTTCCTAATGCACCAGCGCTGGTCTGGGACGCTAGCTGGGGAGTCTGCATGCAGGGGACCAGTGGGCACCATGGGCAAGGCCAGGCGGGGGACTGGGGGGACCAAGGGAGGTACCATAGGCGGGGACACCAGGGACACTTACCGTAGTTGGGGAACGGCAGTCTGGGTAAGAGCCGCAGTGGCAGGCGCTGCTCTGGGAGGCAGGGCTCAGTCCTGGGGGCTTCAGAGCTGAGCTGTGGCAGCCATGTCGGGGGACTTTCACTCAGAGCTGCCTGGAAGGTGCTCGGTCCAGGGTGGTTGCCCAGGACGGGCTGGAAGGCATTTGGGCCTGGGCTGCAGACCAGCGGGGGCCTCTCCAGAGAGCTAGTGGTGGGGCCTGGCCCGGGGGCCTCCTGAACTCGCCAGGGGCAGTGTGCAAAGGCCCGAGATCGGGTTGGCAGCCTCCCCGGGTCGGGGTTGGCAGCCTCCCCGGGGTCGTAGTTGGCAGCCTCCCAGGGGTCAGGGTCGGCAGCCTCCCCGGGGTCGGGGTCGGCAGCCTCCCCGGGGTCTGGGTCAGCAGCCTCCCCGGGGTCGGGGTTGGCAGCCTCCCCGGGGTCGGGGTCGGCAGCCTTCCCAGGGTCGGCAGCCTCCCTGGGGCCCCCAGGAGCCAGCTGGGCCCCCTGCTCCTCGGAGGTATCTTGTTTCTTGAACATCTTCTGTGCAGCCATGATCTTCTGGCGTTCGAAATCAGGTAGCACTTATCACAGATGCACTGTTTCCAGCGGTACTTGCCTGCATGGCCCTTGACCTGCACCAGGTAGCCATGGTTCCGGCACCTTGAGCACTTGGGGGTGCGAAGCATCTTGTCGTCCAGCTTGGCAGGGTCTGCTTGCAAACACAACCACCTCCTCTGGAAGCTGCCGGGCAAGTGACGCAGGAATGAGTTGTCACCCACAAGCCCCTGGTGCAGGGGACATTTAGATACACTTGTAGCCAAATAGCGGCGACTGTCCCGAAACTGCAACAAGGCTCTTGCATTTTCCCTCCTTCCAGGGGTGCAAAATTTGAAGTATTTCTTGTGTTGAGTGCAAGAGATTGTTGAATACATTCAAAAGAAATATGTAATGAATTACGTCACTTATTTTTCCAAACTTTATATTCCCGCAGTCTGGAGCTGGAAATACTTTGAATATTTAAAATGCAGAAAAGGCGGGCTGATACTCAACGTCAACGGTCTAGAGTTTTAAAATTCCGGAGGAAGCTCTTAGTAAACTCCTTCCATAGAAAAGCTTTGGAGGAGGCCACGATTTTTCTCCTCCGAAAGCTGGGATTTGGCTTCATTTCTTTTCTCTCTGTGCAAAGGAAGAATCATTTTCAGTCGTGCTTCTAGAATATTCCTAGGTGTTTAGTGCAGTGGTGGTTGCTCACAGTGTTCCAATACAGAAATTCTGATTTCTCCTGAAAAATGGGGTATTTTGTTGACGTCTTCCAAAATAAAGCATGCTTAGCGTTCTAAAATAGAAGTATTTGGGCTTAATTTGACTGTTTGTGTAGGCAGGCTGGCCTGCTGAACTCAAGATGATCCTGGCTCTGCCTCCCAAGTGTAGGATTAAAGGGTGCGCTACCACGCCGCCCTCGCTCAAAAAATTGCTCATGGTTTAAAAGAACTCTGCCTCCCAAGTATAGATATGAAAGGCATGTACCAGCCACATTGGGCAAGGATTATTTTTTTAAGTGGGCAAAGACTTTATGAGCATCTGTTCAGCTCTCTGGGGCTAATGAGCCTCAGATGGCAACATTCCTTGTTCTCGGGCAGCTGGGGAGAAGCAACATAGAGAATTGCAACTAGAGACTCAGGAAAATCACAGCAGACCCCCCACTTGGGCTTCTATCATTCTGACACCAGAAAGATTTCAAAATAGTATGATAAAAACTGCACACGTGCCACACAGGTAGTGCATGCCTTTAGTATCAGCACTCGAGAGGCAGAGGTCAGCCTGGTCTACATAGCCAGTTTCAGGCAAGCTGGGGCTACAGGGAGACCCTGTCTCAAAACAAAACAAAACAAAACAATAAAAAAATAAAATTAGGGCTGGAGAGATAGCCTAGCGGTTAAGAGCACCGACTGCTCTTGCAGAGGACCAGGGTTCGATCCCCAGCACCCACATGGCGGCTAAGAACCCTCTGTAACTCCAATTCCAGGAGAACTCCAGTACCAGGGGAATCCGACACCCTCTTCTGACCTCCGCAGCATTGCACGACACGGGTGCACAAACCTACATGCAGACAGTACATTCATACACATACAAAAATAAATAAAATTAAAAAAAAATAAATAAAAACATTTGAAAAGCACTGCAGATACTACTTCTTTTAAACCATGAGCAATTTTTTGAGCGAGGGCGGGGCATGGTAGCGCACGCCTTTAATCCTAGCACTTGGGAGGCAGAGGCAGGCGGATCTTTGTGAGTTCCAGCTGGGGCTACAGGGAGACCCTGTCTCGAAAAAAAAAAACAAAAAAAAAACAGGAATGAGGAAGAAGGAAAAAAAAAACAAAAAACAAAAAAAACAAAAACCCAGTGACACAAATTAAGCCCAAATACTTCTATTTTAGAACGCTAAGCATGCTTTATTTTGGAAGACGTCAACAAAATACCCCATTTTTCAGAAGTGCACCCATACCAGACAAGACTTAAGAAATCAGAATTTCTGTATTGGAACACTGTGAGCAACCACCACTGCACTAAACTCCTAGGAATATTCTAGAAGCACGACTGAAAATGATTCTTCCTTTGCAGCAGAGAGAAAAGAAATGAAGCCAAATCCGCAGCTTTCGGGAGGAGAAAAATCGCTGGCCTCCTCCAAAGCTTTTCTATGGAAGGAGTTTACTAAGAGCTTCCTCCGGAATTTTAAAACTCTAGACCGTTGACGTTGAGTATCAGCCCGCCTTTTCCTGCATTTTAAATATTCAAAGTATTTTCCAGCTCCAGACTGGCGGGAATATAAAGTTTGGAAAAATAAGTGACGTAAATTCATTACATATTTCTTTTGAATGTATTCAACCAATCTCTTGCACTCAACACACAGAAATACTTCAAATTTTGCACCCCTGGAAGGAGGGAAAATGCAAGAGCCTTGTTGCAGTTTCCGGGACAGTCCGCCGCTATTTGGCTACAAGTGTATCTAAATGTCCCCTGCACCAGGGGCTTGTGGGTGACAACTCATTCCTGCGTCACTTGCCCGGCAGCTTCCAGAGGAGGTGGTTGTGTTTGCAAGCAGACCCTGCCAAGCTGGACGACAAGATGCTTCGCACCCCCAAGTGCTCAAGGTGCCGGAACCATGGCTACCTGGTGCCGGTCAAGGGCCATGCAGGCAAGTACCGCTGGAAACAGTGCATCTGTGATAAGTGCTACCTGATTTCGGAACGCCAGAAGATCATGGCTGCACAGAAGATGTTCAAGAAACAAGATACCTCCGAGGAGCAGGGGGCCCAGCTGGCTCCTGGGGGCCCCAGGGAGGCTGCCGACCCTGGGAAGGCTGCCGACCCCAACCCCGGGGAGGCTGCCGACCCCGACCCCGAGGAGGCTGCCGACCCTGACCCCTGGGAGGCTGCCAACCACGACCCCGGGGAGGCTGCCAACCCCGACCCCGGGGAGGCTGCCAACCCGATCTCGGGCCTTTGCACACTGCCCCTGGCGAGTTCAGGAGGCCCCGGGCCAGGCCCCACCACTAGCTCTCTGGAGAGGCCCCCGCTGGTCTGCAGCCCAGGCCCAAATGCCTTCCAGCCCGTCCTGGGCAACCACCCTGGACCGAGCACCTTCCAGGCAGCTCTGAGTGAAAGTCCCCCGACATGGCTGCCACAGCTCAGCTCTGAAGCCCCCAGGACTGAGCCCTGCCTCCCGGAGCAGCGCCTGCCACTGCGGCTCTTACCCAGACTGCCGTTCCCCAACTACGGTAAGTGTCCCTGGTGTCCCCCGCCTACGGTACCTCCCTTGGTCCCCCCAGTCCCCCGCCTGGCCTTGCCCACGGTGCCCACTGGTCCCCTGCATGCAGACTCCCCAGCTAGCGTCCCAGACCAGCGCTGGTGCATTAGGAAAATGTCCTCCCCAGCTAGCTTTGCTTTGAGAAATCTTTCTCAAAATAGAGATTTGGATGTGGTGGCATTTTAAAACAGTGAAAAAGGATGGTTGGGAAAGAATGGATAGTTGCAGGGAACCTTTTACATCCAGAGGCAGTTTTTTGCATTTTCATTTTTCCAAGGGAAAAAATGGCGCCCTAGACGCTCCTAGTGGCGCCCTGGTGGGGACTTGGAGACCAGCTGTAGTTCCCGTGCCCCCTCCCCACCTCCCTCATCATTCTCCCCCCTCACCCACCCACCATCTCCCCTCACCACCCCCTCCTTACTTCCCCCTCCCACACCCCTCCTCCCTGTCCCCACCCCCTCTCCCAACCGTCACCAGTCCACCTCCATTCCCGCTTCCCAGTCACCTCCCTTCTTCGCCCACAAGCCTGGCTTTCTGTGCCTGCGTGCCCCTACCGGCCATTAGGTCCGGCTGAAGACTTTTCCTGAACTTGTATAGGTGGATTGGCTCAGCTTTGGCTGTGCCTGTGCACCTTCCCATCCATTTGCAGGCTTCTCTCTGCGGTGTTCTGACATGATGCATCTGTTGTCTCTTTTCTTCTCTTTTGCTGGATGTGGTGGGGGCATAAAGCACCTATATGGCCAAAGGGAATAGTTGTTCTACTGAGATGTTGCTTTTTCTCCTTTTGCTTTGTGCATATATTACATCGTTTCTTATGTTCTGTTGCTTTCGGGGTGAAAGTACAATTTTAAGTAAGGTAGATTTGGAGACTGTGGAAAGGGCTTTTGTGGGTGTAGATGTATTTTTGGTACTTTGTCTCTGGTGATGTAGAAAGGCCACAGGTCTGAGTAAGTAGGCTCCTCATGTATAATTTTGGACAAGTTTCTTCCTTTTTTACACTAAGGAAATTGGTCCCAATGTCTTTCTGCTTCCTGGGACTTTGTGAGGAAACCTGTGTCCTTAAGGAAATGGCTGTTTGATGAAGAAGACAAACCTAAAATAGCAATTCTACTTTTCAAGTATACAGAAGTGTTTCTCTTTTGATACACTTCTCAACAAAAACTTAAGATGTGCTAGACAGCAGTGGTATAAGAGGTGAGGAGAAAGGAATCCCCTGTGGCTAATAATTTTTTTAAATGTATTAATGTGCATATACCACAGACAGCACACTTGAGGAGATCAGAGGGCAACTTGCAGGAATTGGCTCTTCTTCTACCTCATAGGTCCCAGGAGTCAAACCTCGGGTTGGCAGCATGTGCCTTTACGTCCATGCTAAGCCATCTCCCCAGCCTCTGATGGCTACTTTTGATTGACAATTTAATTGGATGGAGAATTGCCCAGATGAGTAAAGCATTTCTCTGGGAGCATCTGTAAAGGCATTTCTTTTTTTTTTTGGTCTTTTCGAGACAGGGTCTCCCTGTAGCCCCAGCTGTCCTGGAACTCACTCTGTAGACCAGGCTGGCCTTGAACTCACAAAGATCCACCTGCCTCTGCCTCCCGAGTGCCAGGATTAAAGGCGTGTGCCACCATGCCCAGCTAGGTTTTTTTTTTTTTCTGTAAAGGCATTTCTATAGGAAATTTACCAAGTGGGGATGGGGTGTAGATAGGCCCCCAATGTGGGTAGCACCATATCATAGCCTAGAGACATGGATAGGATAAAAATATAAAAGGGAAACCTCCATTCTCTTGGTGTTTCCTGACTGAAATGAATTGAGCAGCTTTGCTCTACACACCTTTCCACCAGGATGCTCTGCCTGACCATGGCCGGTAGACAATGGAACCAGCAACTGTGTACCAAAACTGTGAGCTCAAATAAATAATTCCTTCATTAAACTGTCTCAAGTATTCGTCACTCCTTTGCTTTCTGGATCTTGTCCTTGTGGGAGGGATAGTGTTCTTCAAAGAATCATACTAGCCGGTGTGGTGGCGCACGCCTTTAATCCTAGCACTCAGGAGCCAGAGGCAGGCGGATCTTTTTGAGTTCAAGGTCAACCTGGTCTACAGAGTGAGTTCCAGGACAGCTGGGGCTACAGGGAGACCCTGTCTTGAAAAGACCAAAAAAACAAAAAACAAAACCCAAAGAATCATACTAATTAAAGTGCAGAGGCCTAATAATGGATGATTTAGCTATGATCCTAAGGAAGAATGAGTACAGATGCTTCTTGATTTAAGATAGAGTTACATCCTGAGAAACCCATTGTAAATAGAAAATATCCTAGGTTGAATATGTATTTACTACTTATAGCTAACTGTACATCATAGCTGTGTAACTCGACAGTCCACTGTTGAGTGGGGCCCATTTTCCCCGGTGATGACCTGCCTGGCTGAGAGCTCCAATTCACTATACTGTGCCAGCTAGCATCTTCAGACAATTCATTGTTGTGCATCATCCCAGTGAGACTTGATATGGTTTCTACTGAGCACATAGCACTTTTGCACCAACAGAAAGCCAAGCAAGAATTAAATAGAACCATTGTAAGTGAGGAATTACCTATACTGAGGACTCCAGGGCAAAGGTTGAGGCTGATAGTAAAGGCAAGCACAGGGAACAGGATCTGCAAAGGCCTTGAGATACATGAAAGAGCAGTGTGGCAGGGCTGAAGCAGTCAAGGGCAGTGAGGTAAAACATGAATGTGAGAAGCTGCACCAGTGAGTGCCGGGGAAGCTCTCTGGGAAGTGCTTCTCACACATACCAGCCCTACAGGGGCAGGGGGAATCTGTGGGATGACCAGGCAATGACTGAGCCCCACCATGCCCAGCTCATCTGTTTCTAACAATTCCCTCGTCGCTTGTCTTCTCAGGGCGCCCTGTGAGATTCAACTCTGATCATGTGAGTGCTGGGTATCCTGATAGAGAGCCTGTCATGCAGTATCCTGCCAGTTGCACTGCGCCCTCCTGTCAGTCATTCCCACTGGGCTACCAGGATGCATCCCCGTCGCTGGGGATGCCCTCACAGAGGGACTTCCGGCATCTCTCCTACAGCCCCTACTATGGAGGAGACTGGGTGAGTTCCAGCCCTGGCTTCTTTCCAGATTCTTCTTTTAACTTCTCTTACTGCTTTCATTGATTGGTCTGCAGTCCTAGAAGGCTCACTGTCATAGGTGGAGTGTCTCTAGGAGTGCACACGCAGATAATCTTCCTCTCACCCTCATCACGTCTGCATCAGACCTATATTTGGAATGCCTTTTCAAATGTAACTAGCCTATGAGTTATTTTCATCTATATACTGCTGTCCTTGGGACCTTGAGACTGCTGGCCTGTGGAGTCTGATTTTCAGAGTTGGAAGCCAGAAGGCTCTGGGACCCTAGGGGCCACCATGAGCCTTGACTTTGTAGAATGCAGCTGCTAAAAGGGCCTTCACCCCACTGAGCACCAAAGTCACAGGACTCCTGTATGAGACCTGAGATTCAGAGCACTTGGCTATTTGGTGTGGAACCAGGATGCCCTGCTTTGAGCCCATGTACTTTCCACTGTTCTAAGTATGTCTCGGGCAGAGTACAACAAACCTGACTCTTGATTCTCATGGCACTGCTAGCTGGGCAGACGAAAGATGTGGGTGCTTACTTTGGTCACTTACTGGAGCCCCGGAGAGCAGGAGCAACCAGCCGATACACAGAGACACTGTGGCCAAGTGGAGTCAGCACCACGCTGTCTGCTCACACATAAGCTTGAGCCAGGTGTCCAGGCAGGGCTCTGGCTGACAGGCCTGCCAGAGGCTTTTGTTGAGTGTGATTTCAGTTGGTTACTGAGCCAGAGCAGCCATACAGGCCCCAGGCAGGAGCTGTGTTCCAGGGAGAGACTTGGCTGAGAGCTTAGGGTACTGATACCCCCCCCACTCTCATCTCATCTTCCTCAGAACTGTTTTAAGAATCTGTGAGTTATTTTCACCCATATACTGCTACCCTTGGGACACTTAAGACTCTCCAGGGACGTCCTCCTGTTTTATTCTTGTTCCTGCCTTCCTGTTAGGCTGTGCTTCCTCTAGTCTCTTCTCAAGCAAGACAGCACAGGCCCTGGAGGCCTAGGGAATAACCTCACTTCCTACCAGTTCAGCACCCTGGGGAGGTGCCCTAGCCTGCAAGGACCTTGCTCAGGTTCTTAATCTTTCAAAAGGAGGTAGGTGTATCCATATCCTCAGGCTCATTTGAAACATGCTTGCATTCCTTCTTGACTTCAATTTTGTTGCTGGTGTCTACTGAAACCTGGTCTAATTGCCCTATAACCAGATGTCTTGGGCCCCAGAGATGCATCTGTCCCATGGAAAGCTCCCATTTGAGGGAATAAAAGATGGCTCAGTGGCTCTCTCTGCCCCTCCTGCTGTGTGGTCATGCAGGTGCCAGAACCAGGCAAAGACTTCCAGCCAAGATATTACTCACCACCTCCACCACTACCACTTCCACCACCACCTCCACCGCTGCGGCCACCAGTATCGCTGCCTCCGCTGCTGTCACCACTGCCACCGCTGCTGTCACCGCTGCCCTTACCACAGCTGCCACCGCTGTCATCACTCTCACAGCCCAGGCAGCCCCAGTTCCTCCCACCAGGCTACCTCTCTGGTCTCCACTTCCTGCCACATCTCCCGCCACCACCATCACCACCAACTTCCTCACTGACCATTCAGTATGGAACTGACAAGGAGAACACTGGTAAGAGACCACCAACCTTCCTGCCTCCAGATAAGTCAGGAAGATGAGTCATTTGAAGTGGGGGGAGAGAGAAGGGCACAAAATTTAAACTGCCCTGGGCCTATCTCTCTTGTCTATAAGCACACACCTAAGGGGGTTAAAAATGGAATTTGAAGGATTTTATGTCTGACTTCAAGTGCTGGGCTAATTCTCTCATGTTAGCAGCACCGTGCAAAGTGTATGGAATGTAGGCTCACAATACGTTGGGCAGGCCAGAGGCTTCAGGCCTTTCCAGTTAAATCAGGGTGCGACCTACAGCCACAGCAGGAGCCCCTCTGCAGACCCTCCTGTTACCACCGCCCCGACCCTGCTAGACAGGCTTGGAGAACCTCCTGACAGTTCTCCCACAGCGGCCTGGGAGACCTGGCACAGAACCTTGGGCTCCCCATTTGTAAGGGTCCCCTCACAGGGGTAGTGTGAGGAGGGTCAACTGCCCTCTGAGATGGGTAAACACTTTAAATTATTTTTCAAATTAAAAACAAATTTAGTGTGTGTGTGTGTGTGTGTGTGTGTCCATATATATGTGCATATGTGTGGAGGTCAGAAGACAATGGACCTTGGTATACTGTCCACCTCCTCTGAGACAGGGTATCTCACTGTCACTGATCTAGAGTTCAGCAGTTAGGCTAGCCTGGCTAACCAGCAAGCCCCAGGAATCCCCTGTCCCAACCTCCCCAGTTTGGGGATTACAGGAATGCACCACCGTGTTTGACCTGGGTTCTGAGGATCAAACTTAGGTTTGAATGCTTGGAAGGCAAGGACTTTATCAGCTGAGTTGTCTCTCCAGATCCTGGGATCTTTCTTTCTTTCTCTTTCTTTCTTTCTTTCTTTCTTTCTTTCTTTCTTTCTTTCTTTCTTTCTTTCTTTCTTTTCTTTCTGTGTATGAATGTACTGTCTCCATGTAGGTTTGTGCACCATGTCGTGCAGTGCCTCAGAGGTCAGAAGAGGGTGTCAGATTCCCCTGGAACTGGAGTTAAAGATGGTTCTCAGCCGCCATGTGGGTGCTGGGGATTGAACCTGGGTCCTCTGCAAGAGCAGTCAGTGCTCTTAACCGCTAGGCCATCTCTCCAGCCCTCTTTCTTTTTTTCAATTAAATTTTATTTCTCTGTGAGCTGGTGTGTAGCTGCAGGTTATGTGAGGTCAGAGGATGGCTCTAAGGAGTGGGTTTCTCCTGCCACACAGAGTTCAGGAACTGAACTCAGGTCATCACAAATACCTACTTGCTGAGTCATCTGCCACTCCTTTTAAAAAATGTATCTATTTGGGGGGTTTCTTTTGAGAGCCTTCGCATTGCTAAGGTTTTACTCTTGGAGCCTCCTGTAATTTGCAAAATTCAAGATTTTTAGCAGGAGTGTCACAACCATTTAATAAGCTGGCTGAGTCTGGCACCATGGTTCCCATTTTACTGACAAGGAAACTGGAGCCTGCGGCACACTTACTTGCTTTGTGAGTGGTGTAGTATGGCTTGAAGCTTGCTGGCTGGTGCTGGAGGTCTGGGCACAATTCCTGGCTCTGAGACCTTGCATAAGCACATGCTGTCCTCAGTGGCTCAGTTCCAGCAGCTGGCAGAAGTGGACTAATACAGGTCTCTGTCTCACAAGGCTCCTCTGAGGATAAACTACAGCCAGAAGCATTTGTAAGTTTAGTTGCCTCTTACTGTTCTGCCTACAGCATCATTATAGACTGGCAAGCTGGTTCAGAGCTGGGCAAAATCAGCAATGAGAAGCCTGACCGAACAGGGAACTCAAGTCTGTTCCATGTGGCCAGGGTTAGAATGCCAGTCTCCTGCCTGCCCAGCAAATGAAGACAGAGTCACCTTCCTTGGGAGGAGGGGTAGCAGTAGGACATCTGGAGACAATGAGAAAACCTCGTAGAAAACCTGCAACTTCCAACAGGTGATTCGCCCTCTTTCTAAATCCAGCTGCCTTCTTTATTGTTCACAGATGATCAGAACGCAAATGCAGTCGTGCCCACTGAGCCAAGCCAACTCTCATCTCAGGAGGAGTCCAACTAAGCAGCAGGCAACTTGTAGGCCGCTGGGGGTGGGGTGGGGGGACGGGTTCTATGATGGCACTCTCCTGGGTTCCTGTTCTATAGGGAGAAAGGCTGTTCATTTCCATTTCAAGATAGGAGTAGAAAGGCATTACCAAGGTTCTCTGGATACTGTACTGGGAATTCAAGTAGGGCACAGAAGAGAGTTCCTGGGAGGGCCAGTGCTTTGAAGAGGGAGGGCTGGCAAAGCACATGTTTAGGAATGAATATAACCATCTTAGGTCGTGTCATGTATAGGATTCACCCCTCAATACAGCCTTTGATTTCCTCAGACCCTATTCAAGTCAAAAGGCACTATCCATTTCAGCCTTCTGTCATCTTTGTGATTCCCAGAGCTGTTTAAGGGTCCTGGACTGGGTGCCATACACATCAAGGCTCCCAGCCCATGCAGGTGGCTGAGGCTAGCAGCCAGGACTAGGGTGCTGACAGCAGGTTCTGCAGCACCCTGCCTTTGCCCAACCTCTGCCTCTCATCCTTCTCCAGTTGTTAAACCACTGGACCATTTTACTTCTCCATGTAGCTTCAGCCGTGTTAAGCATCCTTTCTGGTTTAAGAAGTCTGTTTAAGTTTCATTGTTGGATGTTTTTATAATAGGAATCCCATAGGCACTAAAGCAGTTCTCAGAGCATAGAAAAGCACATTGACACTAGCTGTAATGACACTTGACAGTTGAATAAAGTAAGCAATAGAAATCGTTGTAGAGAGTTTTTGCTTTAATCTTCATGGAAGGCTATAATACAGGCAGGCACTCTGGGGCCCTGGGTTCAGGTTCTGACAGTTTTTTGAGACAAGTCTCCCTGGTCTACCTTCCTTGCCCTGGACTTTAGGTGTCAAGTGAGATAGTTGGGGCAGGCTAGCTTCTCTGTTATTATTGCCATGATGTGGGGAGTGGGTTCTGAGACAGGATCTCAATAAGTGCCCCAAGCTTGCCTCATACTTGAGATTCTCTTACTTCCCAACTATATCATGATTTTAAGCAGTGGAGACTTTAAGGAAATCAGATGTAGACACACAAAATGTCAAGATTGTTTAGTTCCTTGCTCTAGCTCCTTTTATGGTCTTTGCAGAGGAACATGGTTTTGAAAAACTACTTGATCCCATTCTGTTATTTTGGGGTCCTGGACTGCTTCCCTCTAAATTCCCTTTAGATGTCTCAGAATAAAGAGACATACAATTCAGTGCTAGAGTACATATCTAACATGTGAGGCCTTAGGTTCAATATCCAGCTGTGAAGGAATAAAATAGCCTGTCTCAGCTGGATTTGGACCTGGCAATTCATAGCTCTGTCCCTAAGAAGCATGGCACCTAGTCCAGTGGCACTAGTACCAGAACACAGAGACTGAGGGACCGTGGAGTGGTCAGAGAAAGCTTGGTTGAATCAGGTACAAGGTGAAGAAGAGGTGATCACTCCCCATAGGTGCACAAGTTAGGAGGGTGCTGCAGTGAAGGATCCCAGGGTAAGGAGAGGGCTGGCACCCAGGAGGGCAGGCTGGCCACATGCTGCCTTGTCTGCATTGTGGCACTTTTCTAGGTCCTAGGACAGATGCAATAGTACCACAGAGAAGTGATACCCTGTTCTCTCAAAACTAGTGTGATAGTGCAGATCAAAAGCCTGGATACCATTTTGGGAGTTTTTCCAGTAACCATTTAACAAAGTGTTCCCCAGGCAAAAGCAGGCACATGAAGGTCTGAAGCCTGCAGGTCAGCAATGACTTGGGCCTGACCTAATGCTGCAGGGAGTCTGGACTAGGCTAGGCCAGGACCGGAACTGTCCGTCTTCCCAGCGCAGGCCCCACTCTCAGTGTTTCAGAAACTTGGGAGGATGGGAGGCCTGCCTTCTCTGAGCCTCACTACTCTGTCTTACCCTGACCTCTGACCTGTCAGTAGAGGAAAGTGCAGCAGGGTCAGTGACTTTCTTTTTCATTACATAGTTTAGACTACACCTTGAAAGATTTTCAGCCAGGCTGCATTTAGCTATTTTCTCATTTCTGATCAACACAGACATACAAGACAGTTTCTGTGAGCACCTGGACTACACCCTTCCAGACAAGGAAAGGAAGCTTGCTTAGGCTGTGAGGTTTGCCGGGGGAGGATGTTTCACTATCTGAGATTGTCCTGCTGTAGGGGCACTGTTCGCTGAAGTCCAGGAAGTTGGAAAGATTCCTCAGTTCTCTGGTCTGTCACCCCACAATCCAGAGATAGCTCAACATTTTTCTTAAAGCCAAGGGGGTCCCTTCGGGGTAGAAAAGACCAACCGAGGCAGGTAGCCTGCCCCAGTGCAGCCCTGCCTTCTTCCCTTGTGACCCCGCCCCCCAAGTTGTCTGTCTGAGACTACTCTTTCTTATTCTGTGAGACCCCCATGGGTCACTGCTCTCCTGAATTAGGGGACCCCTGCACCTTAAGTCTTCTAAGCAACCCAACCCATGCTCCTCGAATGTCCTGCTGGCCCAGCAGCAACACAGACACTGAAGGCTCTTATCCGATCACGTGCGGGCCGAGCTCCCAGCCGCCCTTCAAATAAGGACCGACATCTTCACTGGGACCTGCTGCACACCACCCCGGCTTTCCCCTCTTCAGCAGTCCAACATAGGTCCTGAAAGGGGTAGAATGAGCCAGATTGAGGTGGAGAGAGAGGGAAGGCAGCTACACCGTGTCCAGAGGCAGGACTCCCTAAGTGTACCACAAGAATATTCCCGAAGGCTGAAGGCCAGCGGTCTCTGACGCCAGATGCAGTGGCAAGGCGCCGCCAGGCGAGGGCACGGGGGCTGAGAATGGATGGGGGGTGGCTATGGCCTAGCGACCAGCCAGGGAAGGGGAGGGGCCGGGGGATCGGGCCGGGGGACGGGGATGGGGGGGATCTGTGGCCCTTCCAGGCACACTCCACTGGACCGGCACCGCTGTGGCAGGATCCCAGGTCGCCACCACTGGAGCAGCCCTGGGAATTTGCCGTTTAACTGGAAAAACGAGGAGCCTCTAAGCCGTGCTAGGTGATTGCCAACCTTTGTCCTCAAACCCCTCCCGCAGTGTTCCCTAGCGTTGGGGGGGGGGGGGCGTCTGCACTTCTGCGCATGCGAGTCCTCCGCGTCCCTCCCTCCTTCCTCCTCGCTGGCTTCTCTCGCAGACCTAGCTCCGGCGCCCCCTTCAGGAAGCCGCTCTGAGTCCCCCAGGCCGGGTCAGGAGGAGCTGTGTGGCCGGCTCAGCCCTCTGCTGGGCGGATGCCCTTGTGAGGTTTTGAGCTTCCTGGAGGCCCTTCCATTTGTCCTGTGACCCAGAGGTTGTGGGGCCTGTTGTGAATGAGTGGATGAATTTCAGGGCGTCCTGTGGGCTCTGGGGTGGAGGACTGAATTACTCTGTTTCACTCACCCTTTGTCCTACCTTTTTGTCCTTAGCCCTACATTTTTGCTCTGCTGGGCTTCCCACAGGGGTCAGAGGAGCAGAGTTGGCCCTACATTGAAAGCATGCATAGAGCCAAGCACTGCGTTCCTTCCCACACTGAACCCTAACCACAGCCACACTGTCAATCCTCTCATACCAAGGAAGGTGGAGGTGGAGGGGAGGGGTAACCCACGTCCCTGGGTACCAACTGTAGAGTATTAAATGTCTATTTTGTGTTGGTTGCATCCTGTGTCTTTTGAGCACAGGACACATGCACCTTGAGCACCTTCTAGCAGAGCACCCCCTAGCAATGCTGTCTCCAATGCACCACTGTCCACATCATACCTCAGAACACAGAAGACGCCTGAGGGAATCCTAAAGCAGGCATCCTAAAATGAGCATCATGGGAGTCAGCATGAGAAGAGGCCTCAGGACCCTGGGTGTAACCTCCCACCGGTCAGGCTGGAAAGGGTTACACGCGCTGATCCTCCTGATGTTCTTGTGGCCAGGGTGGAGTGAAGGCACAGTCTCTTCCAAAGCTACACGTCTATCTTGTGAGGCCCTAAATGGCACAGAAGTGAAGCCCTTCCACTACAATGGTCCCAGTTTTTCTAGAGAATTAGGGTGGGTACGTTCTTTGGAGACAAAATGTGCCCATCTGGTTCGTGGGGTTTGGGGATGAGATTTTGCCCTGCAGTCCTGGACATTTGCATAGCTTCCTTCACTCCTTGAGCACTGTGCTTTTATGGGCCAGGGCCTAGGCGCCCCTCCCAGGGAGCTGCATAGAGGCCCTAGAATGCACTATGATTGGCCTCTTCTCCTTGGCCAAGGCCAGAGTCTGGGGTGAACCTGCTCTTTTCTCTTGTCTCCTCCCAGCTGTGTGCTCCTGGGGACGTCATACAGTGTCTCCTCACCTGCCTTTGCCCCGGTAACATCGCTGGGGCTGTGCTGAGGATGCAGGAGCTCTCCTGTGAATACTTTCTCTAACCCACCTCTAAATGCCAGCGTATGTGTCATCGGACTGTGAAGGTGGCCTGCTCTTTGAGACCATGGCAGGAGGCTACAAACTCCAAAGCCTCTCTGCTCTAGCGCTTTATACCCTGGTGCTCCCTGGCACCTGGTGCTGGCACTCTTGCTGAGAGCACTTTTCAGAAATTCTGTGAATTCTTAGCGCCCTCTGCAGGGAAGCACTGGAATGATTCGTCTTAAATATGACAAAATGGGCCTGCGCATGGGAGTTCTTTCCCTTGGTCCTATTGTTTCTAAGTGGCAGGGTAGATTAAATTCTAGTTCCACCTGAGTCCAAATTCCTAAGCACATGTGTTTTCCTGCTTCTCAGAGCAGATCTTAGAGAGAATTGGGAAGATGTGTAGCCCTCTCCACCTCCAGCAAGCCTTGCTGCCCAGTGGCCATCCTCACCGGGGTCAATGGCTGACAACAAGCTAAATACAAGCAATAATTAGTTCAAGTCTTACATAAGAGTAAAACTTTTTAAAAATCTAAACTCAAGCTGAATAGATGGCTCAGCAGTTAAGAGCATTAATGCTCTTGAAGAGGACTCTAGTTCAGTTCCCAGCACCCACATTAGGTGGCTCATAACTTCCTACAACTCCAGTTCCAGAGGAATCAATTTCCTCTTCTGGATTTTGCAGGCACATTGCATGATGCACATAAACTCATATAGGCACATACACATAAGTAAAAATAAATCTTAAAGAACTAACACATTCATTTTGAAAAATATGGATAAAGCAGCATCACTTCTCTTTAAAATGAGTATTAATATTTTAAAATTTTAAGTCTCTTCACAAAGTAGATTAGAAAAATTTTAATATTAGGGCTTTTAGTTCAAATGTAACCTAGGAAATAGTTTCTTCTATGTTTGTTTTTGAGACAGAGCCATATCTAGACTAGTTTTGGCTCAAATTCAAAATACTTCTGCTTCAGCTCCCAAATTCTGGGATTACAGGCATGTACCATTTACACTCAGCTATACTAAATAATTTTGATTGTTACTAGAATAATGTAATTTTCTCCATGGTCATTCCTCCTTCTTTCTCCAGGATGTTTTAATTTTTATTTATTATTGTTGTTTGTGTGTGTAAGTATATGATGTGAGGAGTGCCACAGTGCACATGCGGAGGTCAGAGGACAACTTTGAAGAGTTGGTTCTCTCCTTCCACCATGTGGCTTCCCTGGATCGAACTCAGGTTTGTGTGGCAAGTGCTTTTACTCAGTAAGCCACCTCGCCAGTGCTCTCCAGGCTGCCTTTAATTATAAATATAGGTAATGGGGCTGGAGAGACGGCTCAGTGGTTAAGAGCACTGGCTACTTTTGCAAAGGATCAGGATTTGGTTCCCAGCACCCACATGGCAGTAATCTCCCATAACTCCAATTCCAGGGGATCCGATGCCCTCTTCTGACCTTTGTGGGCATTGCATGACATGGGTGCACTTTCATACATGCAGGCAATATTCATACACATAAAATAAAAATAAATAAAACTATTTTTAAAATAAATATAAGCAACACAGAAAAACAGTAAATAACTTCTTTTTTAATTTTTTTAAAATTTTATTTATTTTTGTATGTGTATCAATGTACTGTCTGCATGTAGGTTTGTGCACCTGTGTCGTGCAATGCCGCAGTCAGAAGAGGGTCTCGGATTCCCCTGGAACTGGAGTTCTCCTGGAATTGGAGTTACAGACGGTTCTAAACCTCCATGTGGGTGCTGGGGATTGAACCCGGGTCCTCTGTAAGAGCAGTCAGTGCTCTTAACCACTAGGCTATCTCTCCAGCCCTGGTAAATAACTTCTAATAAAAGTTTAAGCCAGGAATTGGTTTCATCTGCACCTGTGTTACTGTGTCCTTTCTACCCACACAGACCTCCCTCCTTCCTGTGTCTCTTCCCAGGGATGATTTGTACATACACAAACTCTTTCTGTAAACTGTAGTGTGGAGATAATTATAGAGTCATATGCAGTTGTAAGAAATAATACAGAGAATCCTTGTGCACCACTGACCCACTTTCCAACCGTAACATCGTGCAAAGCTATGGGACAATGCACTCTGCCTGGTTTACACATGCCATTTGAGTTCATTTCATTCCACTAGAAGGTTCAGTCTGGGGTCTATGGGTGTCCAGTTGCTCCACCCTCCTTCAGTGATAGTTTTTAACTTTGTGGAAAATCAGTTGAGCTGAGGGCTTGTTTCTGGGTTCCCTGTTCTGTTCCAGAAGATTCATTCATATTCTCTCTCCACCCTCCACCTCTCCTACCAGGGTCTCATGTAACCTATGCTGACTTCAAACTCACTGTGTAGCCAAGGATGAGTTTGACTCCTGACCTTTCTGCCTCTCCCTCTCTAGGGCTGGGGTTGCAGGTGTGCTCCAGCACACTCAGCTGGGACCTGGTTCTCAATGGTGCACAGTAGCCAGTGACTTGCACTGTTTCAGCTACTCTTTCTGGGTCATAGGCCTTTGTCAGTTGATGAGAAACTTGACAAATCCCTCCTCACAATAGTGTTTTCATTGGCAAAAAAAAAAAAATCACTCAGAAAGTTATTAGAGGAAACCAACTAAGGTTCTCACACTTGTCAAAATTGAGAAAGAAATACCTTCATGCAACAAGGAATAAGATCTAGCAGACTCAGTAAAGCCACAATGGCTCTCTTCGGGCATTTACAACAGTGTAAAATGGTCTGAGAATAACTTATTTAATTTTTAATAATTTTTATTGAATTTTTGTGAATTTCATACACAACATCTTAGTCCTCTTTATACTCCTTCCCCATAGCCCCCCACTTGATTTTATGCATTTCATCATGGTATTAAGGCCTACTGAGTCAAGTTAGTGTCTCCTGGCATCCCTCAGTGCAAGTTCATCCACTGGGGTCTAGTCAGCCTGGCCCTTAAAGAAGATCAGCTCTTCCTCGCCCAGTAGTAACCAGCTGCCTAACAGTTTTTTGACTAAGATTGGGCCCTACAGTTCTATGCTATGGTTTTGTCTACTTGAGTTTGCATGGGTCTTCTGCATGCTTGTGCAGCTGTTATTTGTATCTATGACCAGCTCACCTAAGTGTACTAGGACTTAGAACTTATTTGCATTATTGAAGGAAACAATTATAGAAGTTAATGAAAATCAGAAGCCGGGCGTGGTGGCGCACGCCTGTAATCCTAGCACTTGGGAGGCAGAGGCAGGTGGATCTTTGTAAGTTCAAAGCCAGCCTGGTCTACAGAGTGAGTTCCAGGACAGCTGGGGCTACAGGGAGACCCTGTCTCAAAAAAAGACAAAAAAAAAGAGAAAAGAACAAACAGATTCTGATTTTCTTTTTAAAAGAAAAAGATGAAGAAAAGACACCACCCAGCAGCTAATTGCTCACAGACCAATGCCTACATGAGCTCAAATGCAAAAGCCAACATGATAAAATGTTAGCATCTTGCGATCTGCTGTTAATAAAACGTAGCACAAAGGCACAGAGGAGTTGACATCTGCTCACAGGATGCTGCACAGCTGGGGGAAGCCTCTGCAGGCCGCCTATGTCAACACTGGCATGCCTGGGCCCGGCTCCCCATGCTGGGCTTAGGGAGTGAGCCCAAGGGTGTCATGGTGTGAAGGGAGTGTGAGCAGCTCCAAGAGGACAGGGAGCTGGGACTGGAACTCACCAAGATGTCCTCTGTAGATCAGGCTGTTTGGTCATTGATAACGGGCCAAAGACTGCTGAACACAGTGTGGTGGTCCAGTGAGAAAAATCTACCAGGAGAA